>NW_018923237.1:17410-28327 GCF_002207925.1 Prunus avium | reverse complement strand
GGCAAGCAAATCTGCATGTCCCATACCATGCATTTTACCACTGTGATTCCGAATGCCCCATTATATAAACTAACACCCATTTCAATCATCCCATAATTCCCCTTTTGCTAGTCATCTTGTCCATACCATTGATCTCCAAGCCCAAATCACCCAATCGACAATTATACCGCCGATTTCCTAATCTACTGTGCACACGAGCTCGCCTGAACTTGGTCCTTACAATGGTCAGACTCAACTACACAAAAGAACCTTCCCATTACCCTCTTTTCCATAATTTCTTTGTTAACCCAAGAATTCTGAACACCACTGACAACATATGAACATGTCAATATTAATCAAATTATAATGATAATTTACAATCATGTAAACACCCAATATCAAGGATAATAATCAAACAATATTACCAAGCATAATATAGTGTTCACAATATTTAATTAAATCAATTTATGCAAAACCTCCCCAAGAAAGAACCCCTACCTCAAATCCAAAGCTATTGTATAACTCCCAGTTGTAAGTCCAAACACTTTGAGCTTCTCCAAAATCTCACCTCACTTCACTCGTTCTTTCTTCTGTCTAGGAGTTTTAGGAAACTAACACACTTGAAGTACCTATGATCAAAGAACTATTGAGTAGACCTATTTATAGTAAGCTAGAGTCGGTTAGATGAAGCTTAATGTTGTGCCACCTAATTAGTCCATAGGTTCCTAGACTCCCAAATAGCCTTTTGTGTTGGCTTTGTAGAGTGCTTAGTGAGCACTCTCCTATCAAGTTTATATATATAGGAATAACTATCATTCTTACACCTCATGCTTTAATTGGTTTTGAGGACACTACATTGCAACACGTCAGTCTTCAACAATGCTTAGTAAGCATAAATGTTTTTCTAATAGTTTTTGTAAAGTAAGTATATATATATATAAATAATAATAATAATAATAATAATTAATGCTGAAATGAATTGAAATAATTAAAACCATGCAATAACATTTGATAGGCTATACTAGTTAATAGTTAACTTTACGTAACTTGCTGTACAATTAATAATATATATATATATATTATTAATTATATAGTTTTTGAAGATTTATAATTGTAAATATTTAATTTTATGAAATATTAAAAATATGGGGTTTCACATAATAAACTTCGCACAATTTCTTACACCCTCAATTGAGGCACTAAGCTCCTTCAACCCATTCTTAACAATTAAATTAAGAATGTGACAAACACACCTCAAGTGCAAGTACTTCCCATCCAACATTAAGGTGTTCATTGCCTTTAGGCTTTGTGCCATGTACTCAACCGCCCCATCATTGGCGGAAGCATTATCAATGGTAATTGTGAACACTTTGTGTATGCCCCAATCCGTCAAACTTGCATATAGGGTTTTTCCTATGTCAATGCTCGTATGACTAGTTATCTTTGTGAAGCTAATAATTCTTTTGTGCAAGTTCTAATCACTATCCATGAAGTGGATCGTCACAACCATGTAATTTATGTTTTGGATCGATGTCTAAGTATCGGTTGTGATACTAACTTTTTGCTCACCAATCATACTTATTATCTTTGCCTTTTCAACCATGAATAACTCCCACACCCCATCGGCAACCTTCTTCCTACTTGGTACCTTGAAACAAGGTTGCACCAAAGCCATCATCAGTTTTCAAGTCAAACTTGGCGTGACAAAATCATATAAGCACCCATTTGCCGCAAATGAAGTCCCACAATATAGACCATTGCGCCCTCTGAAGATAAGAATTAGTTAGGCATCAACACATACACCTGCTAATCTGAATTGAGGAAATAGCAATACCAACAAATCATCCAAAACCAAATACTTCACATATCTATTAACCTTGTAGTGAACCCTTAAACAGTTTTGAGCTGCTAACCTTAAATCCCATATAACTTTAACAATTAGGTCATGCAAACCATAATTCTCATCCAAAATTCTTTATCCCAAAACTTTTATTAGGGTTACAAAACCCAAGGTTTAAAACCATTTCTTGACTAAACAGGGAATTCCCACATATCCAATTAACTATCTGTATATCACTGTGATGCTCAATTGGTCTCCCTATTTTCAACATTGCATGCATATTCATGTATAACACCCAATTTGTAGCGTTTCTAAAAGACCAAAACATGAAAAACTCAATACTCTTTGTAATTTTAGGACTTACATTTCTAATCATTTGTCTTCCTACGTTTTCGGGTGCCGAAAACAATCAAATCAAACTAGGACTACGAACTCTATAGCAGGCAAAAGAGAGAGAGAGAGCTTACTGAGAATGGGACCGAGAGATTGAGGAGCAATATGGGTTGATAATTATGGAAGTCATTCATTCAAAGCCTTGAGGTCAAGCTCCTTTAAGCTCAGCAGTCTCTGAGAGAGAGAGAATCGCCCGCGAAAGAAAGCAAAGAGAAGGAAGAGTATAGAAGAGAGGAGCAGTACATAGAGCATAGCATAATAGGTGGCTGCATAAGGTTGGTTGCCCAAAACCACCGCCAAGCAAACCAATGATTCGACAGTTCAAATTGCTTAGATTGGACCAAAAAGGGGAAATTTTTGTATGTTGCGGGTACAGGTTTACCATCCAATATACTTTTTTGTTGTTGCCAATAGGTAGGAAAGGGAGGGGGACTGTACAGTAAATGGGTATCACAATATTTCAATAACTCATACTAGTTCGAACCCGAGTGGCAATTGGGGGAGGGGGAAAAGTTGCTGCTCAACCATTGCGGCTAAACCCCATTGTCGTACCATCCAATGCACATGGGATATGTAGGAATATTTTATTTTTAGGGATTTTTAACTGTAGAGGTCCCTAAACTTCACCTCGAATTTCAATTGAATTCCGGAACTATTTTTTGAGGCAATTACATCATTTGACTCGACAAGTAGTTACAATTGAGTCCTCTTGTGATAGTCTATCAATTTGGCCGTCAAAATGAGGTCTAAAAGCATCATAACTAGAGTATCCTATGAGTCCCAAGAAACCCCAAAGCAGACCTGTTTCCATTGACATTTTATTTATCAGCTCATAAGCTTATTCCAACAGCCCAACTCTTCCAAGTAAATCTATCATGCAAGCATAATGTTCCTCTTTGGGCTCTACATCATAATCTCTAGCTATGCTTTCGAAATGTTATCTGCCTTAAGAAACTAATCTGTCGTGGCTGCATATATAGTTTTAGTTTAGATAACAATAAATTGTTGGCCATATGCCATATATACTTACTATTATGTTGAATTGAGTTTCTTTAATAGGAGTTGAGAAATTTTCCTCATTATTGAATTGGTGCATGTGTCAAAAAGATCAGTAAATCCCATATAACTTTAACAATTAGGTCATGCAAACCATAATTCTCATCCAAAATTCTTTATCCCAAAACTTTTATTAGGGTTACAAAACCCAAGGTTTAAAACCATTTCTTGACTAAACAGGGAATTCCCACATATCCAATTAACTATCTGTATATCACTGTGATGCTCAGCGAGAAACATGACCTAATCTAACATGTCAAATATTTAAAGACTCAACAAAGTAAACATAAACCTTGTTTATATTATTAAAAGCAACATTGTCAGTTACATTGAGTTTGAACAAGCTATCAGCAAGGTACCCTTCCCTACAAACAATCCTCCTTTGGTTAGGATGAACCTGTCATATTCAAATACAAGTTTGAAACCCTTCTTACTAAGAATAGGGTCAGACACTAAGTTCTTCCTAATTTCAAGAACATGCAGCACATCCAAAGGGTTAAAACCTTCCCATAGGTGCAAGTGGCACCACCGCACAGGGCCCCCAATTCTTAAGGGCCCCAAAAAAAATATTTCTTTATATTATATATATATTATTGTAGGCATCATATATATAGTATAGCATCTGGATATTTGCACAACAGCGTGTCTAGGGGACTTGGCTAGAGCGCGTATCTCGTTAACAACAATACCAGAGTTCGATTCTCATGAGGTCGATCTTTTGGCCTTCCTTTATATTATTTTTGCATTTGAACTTTACATAATTAAAAACAGGAAACATCGAAGCTTAACCACACCACAGGAGGAGTATATATCCCCCTAACTAGCAGTACATAGAGCATAGCATAATAGGTGGCTGCATAAGGTTGGTTGCCCAAAACCACCGCCAAGCAAACCAATGATTCGACAGTTCAAATTGCTTAGATTGGACCAAAAAGGGGAAATTTTTGTATGTTGCGGGTACAGGTTTACCATCCAATATACTTTTTTGTTGTCTTAAAAATAAAATTAAAAAAGGTTTTCTCCTCTAAGAAAAGTACTTTCTTCATTCAAAACAAAACGAAAAAAACTTCATAGCTTCTTCTTTCTCTTAAACTCTGATTTTCTGGTAATCATCATTATTCATCGATATCTCTTTGGTTCTTTTTTCAATCCTTTGACAATTTTTGTTATTATTTCAATTTCAGGAATTTCAACACCAAAGAGAGAAAACCCTAATTCCTAAATTCATAAATTCATAAAGACCACTCAAAATCAAATAGTCAGATTCAAATCTCAATTCAAATTCATTGCCAATAGGTAGGAAAGGGAGGGGGACTGTACAGTAAATGGGTATCACAATATTTCAATAACTCATACTAGTTCGAACCCGAGTGGCAATTGGGGGAGGGGGGAAAGTTGCCGCTCAACCATTGCAGCTAAACCCCATTGTCGTACCATCCAATGCACATGGGATATGTAGAAATATTTTATTTTTAGGGATTTTTAACTGTAGAGGTCCCTAAACTTCACCTCGAATTTCAATTGAATTCTGAAACTATTTTTTGAGGCAATTACATCATTTGACTCGACAAGTAGTTACAATTGAGTCCTCTTGTGATAGTCTGTCAATTTGGCCGTCAAAATGAGGTCTAAAAGCATCATAACTAGAGTCTCATATGAGTCCCAAGAAACCCCAAAGCAGACCTGTTTCCATTGACATTTTATTTATCAGCTCATAAGCTTATTCCAACAGGGGTTTTCTTCCAGGTTATAGGGTTTTGGAATTTTTCTTTGTAATCTAAACATGCCACCACTACGCCAAAAATTGAAAGCTATGTCACCTAAAAGACGTCGAAAAGTGAATTTCGTGACGTTGTTTTAAAATTGGCTACACAAATCACGTCAGGGTTTATAGAAGCGACATCGAGTTTAGATAACAATAAATTGTTGGCCATATGCCATATATACTTACTATTATGTTGAATTGAGTTTCTTTAATAGGAGTTGATAAATTTTCCTCATTATTGAATTGGCGCATGTGTCAAAAAGATCATTTTTGAAGTTGTGAGGAAATTAATACCTATCAGAAAATATGGAGTCAGTGATTTACTCTATTTTTGTCATGCGAGAAACATGACCTAATCTAACATGTCAAATATTTAAAGACTCAACAAAGTAAACATAAACCTTATTTATATTATTAAAAGCAACATTGTCAGTTACATTGAGTTTGAACAAGCTATCAGCAAGGTACCTTTCCCTACAAACAGTCCTCCTTTGGTGAGGATGAACCTGTCATATTCAAATACAAGTTTGAAACCCTTCTTACTAAGAATAGGGTCAGACACTAAGTTCTTCCTAATTTCAAGAACATGCAGCACATCCAAAGGGTTAAAACCTTCCCATAGGTGCAAGTGGCACCACCGCACAGGGCCCCCAATTCTTAAGGGCCCCAAAAAAAATATTTCTTTATATTATATATATATTATTGTAGGCATCATATATATAGTATAGCATCTGGATATTTGCACAACAGCGTGTCTAGGGGACTTGGCTAGAGCGCGTATCTCGTTAACAACAATACCAGAGTTCGATTCTCATGAGGTCGATCTTTTGGCCTTCCTTTATATTATTTTTGCATTTGAACTTTACATAATTAAAAACAGGAAACATCGAAGCTTAACCACACCACAGGAGGAGTATATATCCCCCTAACTATCGTTCTTAAAAATAAAATTAAAAAAGGTTTTCTCCTCTAAGAAAAGTACTTTCTTCATTCAAAACAAAACGAAAAAAACTTCATAGCTTCTTCTTTCTCTTAAACTCTGATTTTCTGGTAATCATCATTATTCATCGATATCTCTTTGGTTCTTTTTTCAATCCTTTGACAATTTTTGTTATTATTTCAATTTCAGGAATTTCAACACCAAAGAGAGAAAACCCTAATTCCTAAATTCATAAATTCATAAAGACCACTCAAAATCAAATAGTCAGATTCAAATCTCAATTCAAATTCAGGTATGTATCTAAATTTCAATCTATTCCACATATTACATGACTTATTTTATTAAATTATTATCATGTTGGTGATTGGTTATATGAGAATATAGTTTGTAGAAATATTTATCTATTTCTTGCTGGGGTTTTCTTCCAGGTTATAGGGTTTTGGAATTTTTCTTTGTAATCTAAACATGCCACCACTACGCCAAAAATTGAAAGCTACGTCACCTAAAAGACGTCGAAAAGTGAATTTCACGACGTTGTTTTAAAATTGGCTACAAATCACGTCAGGGTTTATAGAAGCGACGTCCTAGGATATCTAATACGGTGGTTTATGAAAACATATTTCAAAACCACGTCAGTTGTCAAGACAAAGCGACGTGGATTCAAAACACGCTAAACACTGTTCACTCAAGTGACCTAAATTTTCACGACTCGCACTTGCTCTTCTAAGTTTCCCTCTCGTTGCTCTCGATGAAAATTTCCAATCTCTCTCGACCTCTCCCTATCTGGACCTCACTTGGTTCAAACCATCTCTCTCTCTCTCGTTCTATCATATCTCTAAGGTCGTCATCTCTTTCGTGTTCACTGTGGGTTCCGTCTATTTGGGGTTGTCTTGCCGTGGCTACCGTCGACATTGGCGTTCACTGCCCTGCACTTGGCTGTCGTTGACATTGACGCTCGCTGCCATTGATTTCTCATTCCCTGGGCTTATGCCATTGGAGGTCATTGAGCTCCCTCAAGTTCGCAACCCTTCATCAACACTCTCAGGTACTTTCGCTAAGCCTTTTACTTTGTCAATCACGAATTTGGGTTTGGGCTTCTCCCTTTTCTGAGTCAGAGATATGTTTTTTTGGCTTGTTTGGTTAGATTGGAAGGCTTCTCCTTTAAGAAATATTGTTGTTCATATTTTAAGAATTACTCATGTTCCTTAATTTTGCTTGATTTGGTTGTTGTGGTGCTATTTTCATGCGTTGTTTATTTATTTTGTTTTGTTCTTTCTGTAGATTTCTTGTCATTGGTACATTTTGATTGAAATTATTGGGTTAATTGAAATAGGTTCGGGGTTCTATAGATTTCTGTTTATAGCACCAAGTGTATTTGTTTCATCCCACGAGTCCTTGTGTGTTTGAATTATTCTTCAGTTTTTTTGAACGTCAATTATGGTCTTTCACTTGAGAGCAAAACTTGTTGGCCTGGACAACTTTCAGCCATATGTATTGCTCTTCTTCTCTTGATGAACACATGAAGGTAATAGCTTATCCAAGTATATTATTGTTGTGCTTCTTTTGTGAGATCATGCTCTAACTCTTCTTTTTTTATTTGCAGATTTATATCTTTTCACCATCATTTTATTTATATTTTTTTCCTTTTGCAGGTTCTCTATGGTCCTTTTTATGCTCATTTTTACAAGTTTTCGATGAAAATATAGTTCAAGGGTAAAATTTCTCTTTCACTAATTTTATTTGTTTATAATCTTAGCTTTTTTTTCTTTTCTTTCTATCATTTTGATTTATTTACAAGGATGATGGAGGAGACTTCAATTGTGCATCATTTGTATGTTTGGATGAGGAATGCTTGGATTAGGAGTACATAGGTCTTGTTAGGAAAAGCTTGTACTGCTCAATTACCATGTATCAATTGAATATTTATATTTAATTGGTGGGAAAGTATGTTTGTTGTAGACTAAAGATTGGTTAACCATGTAATAACTATTGAATCTTCAAGTTTTATGAAAGAAACTATTTTTGAGTGTATATATTCATTAATAAAGCATTACGGTTGGTTTTCTAGTTAAAATCGTTGTATAGCATCATAGGAAACCAAAAAGAACTAATGTAATAGCTTGGGAACTTATTAGATGATAGTTTTTATAATAAATCGTGGTCTTTATAAATAATTAACGACGGTTTTTATAAAACAAACATCGTCTATATAGGAAAATAACGAAGGTTTTTAAGAAAAACCGTAGTCTTTATAGGAAAATAACGACGGTTTTCTCTTCAAAACCGTTGTCTTTATATAACAACAACGACGGTTTTCTTTAAAAACCATCGTCTTTACAATAAACAACGACGGTTAAAAGCCGTCGTAGTTTGACACCCAAAAAGATGGCGGTCGATTTAACGATGGTTTTCAAATCATTACAACGACGTTGGATCCCCGTCGTCTATTTCGTTTTTTGTAGTAGTGCACCTACTAGAAAATACATTTCTGGATATACAAAACGGCTTAGAAAAAGAAAATTTGAGGAATTGACTCAATCTCAAAGAGGAGCTCTTGATAGATTCATTGTTAAAGAATCACATGCTACAATTGATGAAAATGTTTTCAGTGAACAACAAGAAGATGATGTTGAGGAATTGCAAGATATTGAAAACAATATGGATGAATGTGTGGGTAATGCTGAGCAGAATGAGAATGATGACAACGAAAATGCTGATATTGATGATCACAATGAAGATGTTGAAGATCTAGACATAGAAAATGATAACAATGAGAACATCATTGATTCATTCAATGAATAACCAAGCCAGTCCATTCCATTGGATATTTATGATCCAAGAAATTGGGATAATATTGATCCCAAATTCCATGACCTATTAATGGAAAAATGTCCTGTAAGAGATCTATTAATAGGAAAAGGTCCTAAAGATCATTTACATAGACGTTTCTCTTCAACATTTTACACTCGTCATTTGCCAAATGGAGAGCAACATGATAGAGATTGGCTAGTGTATTCAAAGGATCTTAACAAAGTATTTTGTTTTTGTTGTAAGTTATTTAAAAAAGGGCCACAAAAAAGTCAGTTAGCAAATGAGGGATTTAAAGATTGGATACATCTTAGTGGCAGACTTACGCATGTGATTTGGACAAGCGTGATCCACTACAGGTATTGTATTCACTCTTGCTGGAGGTCCAGTTAGTTGGAGGTCGATTTTGCAATCTATATTTGCTTTGTCGACTGTTGAGGCGGAATACATAGCTGTAACATAAGCTATAAATGAATCCATCTGGCTTCAAGGATTGCTTGATGACTCAGGGGTTCAACAGGACCATGTGGATATTCATTGTGACAGTCAGAGTGCTATTTATTTAGCAAAGAATTAAGTTCATCATGCACGTATGAAACATATTGACGTATGGTTCCTTTTTTTTCGTGAGATTATTGAAGAGGGAGATATTCTTCTTGAGAGGATCGGGACTGCCAACAATCCTGCAGATATGTTGACGAAGCCAGTTTCGTTGCTCAAGTTTAAGCATTGCTTAGACTTGATTGGAATTTGTAATGCCTAATGGGAGATTGGGAGATGACCATTATGAGTATTATCACAAAAGGATGATACAGTTTGAGCCAAGGTTGAGATTGATGATTAGTGGCTCAAACAGTAGTCAAAAGTGGAAATCACTTTCGGTGATTTTGTTTACTATCATGATTAGTGGCTTGTCGTTGCATGGTAAGTAGGCTGCTATCATAATTATTGAATGGAGCACTTGCCGACAACTACATGATGAATATCACTTTGTGATAATAACCAAAGGAATTGTTTACATTATGTTTTGGTTTCTGCGTGAGCCATTTTGATTATTATATTAACGTATAATAATATTGTCTTGACAATCCTTGGTTATATATTGCCGCTCCATTTGCTCCAGCAGAGGTAGACTGAGAGAGAGAAGGTAGGAAGAAGGAAAAATCAGAGTTGTGCAGTAGAAAAATTGTGGCTGCCATTAGTGAATTTTTTCATTGTTCAAATTGTACTCAATTTGTATTCCCTTTGTATTCTTGAGTGTGTGAGCTTGGGTATATTTGGGGCTTGAGTTTTCTGAGTGTTAAACACTATTGTATTCTCTCATTTGATTATAATGGATGTAGGCATTGTCGAACCAGTATAAATCTTGGTGTTCTTGTTGGTGTTGTTTTGTTCCTTTTATCTCTTGCCAGTTGTTGTTTATTTTTCACTCACTGTTGGTTGACGCTTCCGCACAACACTGCCTCTGCCTTCAATTGTAGATACAGAGGCAATTCCCATGTACAGTTTCTCACCACCAGAATTCTGTTTGTAATCAATGAACGTATTTATGTTATCACAAATGTGCCTAGTAGCACTTGTATCAATCCACTAGTCCTTAGTATCATAAACCATATTGGTTTCAGACACTACAGCCACAAAATCCTCTAAACAGATTTGTATAGCACGCTCTGCAATGGAATCAGAATTTGTAGCATTAGACAAAGCTGCTGAAGAAGCAGAATGGCTAAGAAACTTCCTAAAGGACATTCCAATGTGGCCTAAGCCTGTGACAACAATTTGTATACACTGTGATAGTATGGCAGCACAAGCAAGAGCCAAAAGTGGTGTACACAATGGCAGTCAAGACATAATAGGCATAGGCATAATACAATTATACAATTTCTCTCAAATGGAATTATATCCATTGACTATGTGAAGTCAAATGACAATATTGCAGATCCTTTGACAAAAGGCCTACCAATTGAGCAAATCAAATACATCGAGGGGAATGGGATTAAAGAGAATCCAATTAGTCAAACCTGGCGGAAACCTAACTTAGTTGATTGGAGATCCCATGGTCTAGGTTCAATAGGCAAACTGGTTGGGTGAGATTCAAAAAGTTGAACACACAATTCAATGGTTAGTGTGTTGTCT
>NW_018923230.1:38574-53370 GCF_002207925.1 Prunus avium | reverse complement strand
CACCACCACCACATCCTCCTCCTCATCCTCCGCCACCACCACCTCATCCACCACCTCCACCACCACCTCCTCCTCCACCACCACCACCACCTCCTTCTCCAAAACCTCCAAATCCACCACCACCACCACCATGCTGCCACTGCCACCACCACCACCACCTCCACAACCGCCATCCCCACCACCACCAACTCCACCTTCATCACCACCACCACCTCCACTCCATCACTACAACTACCACCACATGATTAATACATAACACTTTTAACATCATGTCTATTTTAGTCATTATTCACAGTTACAACAATTTTATATTAAAATTTACCAAACGCTTTTACACTGCTTTTTGTACTAACAGCACTTTAAAAATATTGTTTACCAAACATGGAGCTGCTTTACTTTACAGCTAATTATTTTCAAAGCACAGCAGAAGCAACTTTTTTTAAAAGTGACAGCAATCCCAAACTAGGCCTAAGTAGAGAGAAGTTTGGGCGGTGGCGTGGCCTTTTTCCAAGTCAGGTTGCAATTCCTTTGAGTCTCCAATTCTTGAAGTCCCAATTGGAGTATAATTGATCCACTTCAAGGATGAGATGCACGCTGGTCTCTCTTGTCACAAAGACCACAGTTTAGAACCAGTTCTTGTTCATGGGTCAGTCAAAATTTCCCAGGCCCAAAATAGATTAATGGGCTATCAAAAATAATTGCCCATTAATTCTCAAAAAGCCTAGTATTTTTAATGGGTGGTCAAATAATTATCCATTGAATTTATAGAGGCCCAAATTTCCCATTATATGGTTAATTGATTAATTTTAAAAAAAAATCCTCATAGCCATATTTGGGTCCAAATGCAAATGTCAATTTTGAAGAATTAGTGGGCTAATCAAAATTGCTCATTATTTTTCTTGGACATTGACAAAAAGAAAAATGGTACAAAACCATTCCGAATTTTCTCATGGGTCATCAACCCATGCAAATTCCAAACGAGATTAAATTCGAATATCTCAAACACAAATTATCAATTAGTGGGCCACACTTACCCATTAATTTCCAATTTTTCCCATAGTTCATTTACCTATGAAAATCTCCAAATTGTCTCAAAAGACACAAATTCTCAATTAGTGGGCCACACTTACCCATTAATTTCCAATTTTCCCATAGGTCGTCTACCTATGAAAATCTCCAAATTGTCTCAAAAGACACAAATTCTCAATTAGTGGGCCACACTTACCCATTAATTTCCAATTTTCCCTTAGGTCATCTACCTATGAAAATCTCCAAATTATCTCAAAGACACAAATTCTAAATTATTGGGCCACACTTACCCACTAATATACAAATCTTTTTTGAACTACGCCGGTTTGATCCCATCAAGGGTACGTAGGCAGTCTAGCACCCCAATAGACGCAACCGCAACCAAATTTGAATCACTGGTTACATCAACCAAAGTCCCACAAATCTATCTCCACTCTTTTTGGAACTACGCCTGTTTGATCTCATCAAGGGTACGTAGGCAGTCTAGCATACCAATAGACGCAACCGCAACCAAATTCCCACCAATCAAATCTCCATACAAATCATTTTGGAACTACGCCAGTTTGATCCCATCAAGGGTACGTAGGCAGTCTAGTATTCCAATAGACGAAACCGCATCCACACCAAAATCCCAAGTGGTACAAAACCACGCAAATTAAACAATCATTTCCGAACTACGTTGGTTTGATCCCTTCAAAAGGGTACGTAGGCAATCTAGAGATTCAATCTAGATGCAACCGCCCAAATCTCAAATCCAAACAGGATCCCTGGTTATTCTTAACCAAATTCACCCCAAACACACATCAAAATCGAATCCCTGGTTTATTCAGCTAAATTCACTCAAACACTTTCTCAATCAAATTCATACAAATTTTCCCTTTTGCAATGAGTCATTCATTCATTGCAATTCTTTGAACTACGTGTGGCTTGATTCCCGCGAGGGATACGTAGGCACCCTGAGGTTGGACTTGGGAGCAGCCGCAAAACCAAACACACATGTTCTGTTTCTTTATGATGGAATCAAAGGGTTTTCCCTTGAAGCAAGGGATTGTAATTAAGAGACTTGTGTCTCGAATGGGTCGAACCTAAAATAATAAAACCCCATTATTTAATTAGCGGTGGTGAAATTGTGTTGGGAGGTTCACATTTATCCTCAACAGCTACTCAACTGTCTAGACTGCATAATTGGGATATAAGAACTTTTAAGCAGCAGGTACAAGAAGATTTGTCTGTGATAGCTTCTAAATCCCAAATATATAGGGCAAGGCAGAAGGCAACATCCATATAACTGAGGGGACTTATGAAAAACAATATGAGTTATTATGGGATTATGCTAATGAACTAAGAAGGACAAATGTGGGTAGCACAGTCATTATCAAATGTGAGTTGGAGGGTGAAAGGCCAAGGTTTGAGAGGATTTACATTTGCTTGGCTGCAGTTAAGCAAGGGTTTTTGTAGGGATGTAGGCCAGTGATAGGATTTGATGCTTGTCATATCAAAGGTCATCATCCTGGACAATTGTTATCTGCTGTTAGTGTGGATCCTAACAATGACATGTATCCTATGGCATATGCAGTGGCTGAGGTGGAGAATTATGAAACATGGTCATGGTTTTGTCAACTGTTGGCAGAGGACCTTGGAATCGAAAACAGCTCAGGATATGTGTTCATCACAGACAAGCAAAAAGGCTTGATTGATGCAGTACATGATCATTTTCCAAACACTGAGCACAGACACTGCCTCAAACACTTAGAAGCAAATTTTTTGCTTGCTGGTTACAGAGGATTGGTGTTGAAATTACAAATGGAGAAAATCACAAGGAGCACAACCATCCCATGGTGGGATGTTGAGATGAAAAAGATGAGACAGTTGAGCCAAGCTGCATTTGATTGGGTGGCGGCCTAAGATCCATCACAATGGTGTAGAGCTCACTTTAAAACTCATTCCAAGTGTGACATCCTTTTGAATAATATGTGTGAGGCTTTTAATGGTGCCCTTGCAGAAGTCAGAGACAAACCCATTTTAACCATGCTAGAGAGAATTAGATACTGCATTATGTTGTTGATGGCAACTAGAAGAGCATCTTGTTAAAGATGGAAACATGACATTGGTCCAAGGATTTTTGGCATTTTGGAGAAAACGAAGAAAGAATCAGCTTGGTGCATTCCTAAGCTTGCTGTATGAGGTCAAAAACCATGATGGAAGTCAGGTTGTGGTTGATTTGGCAAGGCATAGTTGTTCATGTAGGAGATGGGATATCACTGGGATCCCATGCAAGCATGCTTGTGCTGCCATTGGGCAATTAAATGGGGATCATATTGCTTATGTTGATGCTTGTTACAAGAAGGAAGCCTTTTTGAGAGCTTACAGTCCAATGGTTCACCCAATGACAAGTGAAGACTTGTGGCCTAAGTGTGATAGGCCTCCTTTGATGCCACCACTTTATCACAAACAACCTGGGAGACCAAGGAAGATGAGGTCAGCAGGTGAACAACCACGCAAATCTAATCCTACAGCCACCAAGTTGCAGAGGTATAACTTGGAAACCAAGTGTTCACTTTGTAGACAAGGAGGCCATAATAGGAGGAGCTGCCCTAAGGCAACAGAAGGCACTAGCTGTCAGGTTTGTCTCTTCCCAAAAAACATTGGCAATGCATATTTCTTTTGGATCTTTATTATTTATTTTCAAGTGATTCTCTTCTTATGTTAGGTCCTATCTAAACCAAAGGTGAAGAAACCAATTGACACGACATCAACCAAAAGGGTTACAAGACAATCAACATCCAAACAACCTGTAAGTGACTTTCCTTTTATACGCTTTTAGAGGAAGAGGTATGGGATGTAGTTGATGAATATTGCCTTGTGCTTCAATTTTTAGGTCAGAAGAAGGTTGGAAACTGGCCAGTGTTCTCAAACTACCCAATCTTCTCAAACTCCAAAAGCTTCTGAAATTGCCCAAGCTTATGAAGCTGCCCAAGCTTCTGAAACTGCCCAAGCTGCTGAAACTGCCCCACCTTCTGAAACTGCCCAAGCTTCTCAAACTGCCCCATCTTTCGAAACTGCCCAAGCTTCTCAAACTGCCCCATCTTCTGAAACTGCCAAAAAAAAAAAAAAGTTCAAGTCTCCAGGAAAGAGGATTAAATTTACCAATAAGAAGTTCAAATCTCCTGCCAAGAGAAAGAAATTTACCAATCGGAAGGATTTGTTGGATGGTTATTAGCCTTGGAGATTCTGATTTTTTGAGAGCTTCTGTGTTTTGTTAAAATGCCTCTTATGAAGACCTTTTCATTGCACTGTTATGTTGCAAGTCCAACTGTTAAGCACAAGTGTTAAGAACAACCCTTTCAAGTGGGGCTTTTGATTGAACTATTATTTTGCAAGTCCAACTGTTAAGGACACACCTTTCATTTTGATCTTAGGTCCACATTTAAACTAATGTTATAAACTGTGAGGAGTTGATGGATGTTATAAATTGTAAGGATGGCCTAAGTGTTATAAATTGTTTCCAGCTTGTTGCAATTTAGCTCAATTTTATGAACTGTTTCCAGGTATTTATTACATAAGTTGATTTTTATACTCTACCATTACAGAATAAGTACCAAAATCCAAAAACTGATAAGTACCATATTGTTTTCAAAAACCACATTCATTACATAAGTACCAATCCAGACCTTCCTCTGGTTGCAAAATCAAACCATGTTCCTCCATCATTACATACGTACCAATACATGATATTTTACATACACTTACAAAATACAGCCTTCTAAAATCTACCTAATTCCTCCATTGCAATGCCCACATTTTTTGGGAACTTTTATAGAAATTTCCAAAAGAACAACAACATTACTAAACCCCAAGAAAGAATAAGCCAACCCATTAACTTCCTTTCTCTTGATTGACTACGCCCAACGTCCTTTTCAAATTCCTTCAATCGTCTAAGTAGCCAACTCACCAGAGCCTTCTCTCTAGGTGGAAATTCAACATCCAACCAAACAAAAAACCCACATCCTTTTTCCCTCCTCTGCATCAACCATTAATAGCAATTAATACATAATTTTAACCCAATTAAAAAAAGAGTTATAGCATTTATGACTCCTTAAACTAGAGAGTATGATTGTTCCTAAAATAGTTTTTATATGTTTTTATCTAAATTGTAACTAAAAAATAGAGAGAACGATTGTACATGCTCTAAGGTATTTATTATAAAGTATGTGTTTTTATTAATGTTTTTATTTTTTTAATCTATTACTTTCCCCCGTCCAATCAAAACTCAAATAATCTTTGCTTTGTTGTGGCCAGTGGGTCTCTACTCTGTCTAGTTTCTTACATAATTTCTGTATTCCGGTTTTCATCTTAACTGTACAATTCTTCTCATTTGTCTTACTGTTTTGTTGCAAAAATGTTTGTTTTAATACTTTACTCAAGAGAAGTCACTATTTGATTAAAGAAAAGAAAGGCTTCACGCACGCGGAGAGAGGCTAGTAGACAAGAAAGAGAAAGGGATAGTAAGGTGGGCTTTGTGTGGCCTTCACAGGTTGGGAAAAAAATTAAAAAAATTCTGTATGGTATATAGGGCATACAGACCACTATCTGCCTCAGTCCAGTGCCATCTTGCTTTGCTTGAGCACTGAGATTACAACATATTTGCCTTCTTTATAGTCCACAAGAAGTATGGAACACAATAATATTACATAAGGGAAAATACAAGCAGAAAATGAAAAACAACAAATGCCAAGAGTACTGGCATAAATGGAACATGAGGACTTAGAAGAGGAACTGTGGCTGTTACAAGAGAGAAAAGTAACATGAAGATTTAGAGAAACACACAATGCCTCGCCTTCCGTCGCCTTTTCTTTGGTTTAGGGGGTTGCAGAACAACTTTGATGGCAGCATCAAACACAGCCTTCACATTCTAAAGTTCAAGCCAGAGAACAGTAAGTTAGTTTGAGCACTTAATCACAGCCTAGACATTCTTAATTAGTGTAATGATTATTGATTAACTACACCATCTATAAAGCCTGGTTAATCATTTGTAAACAGAGTAAAAGGAAACAATACTTTTAAATCACAGTTAAAGTTGTAGGCAGAGAGAAAACTTTTGGTCTTTTGCACGATATTTGCTACCAAAAGCAAAAAATACAGTCTGTTTCCATTATTTTAGACATGGAAGGGATTCCCTACATTAAAAAAAAAATTAAAAAAAACTCTTCGAGAAAAGGAGTTTTCATAAGAACTGAGAAAATGTAGCAGCATTTTAAATAGATACATCAGATCAAGTTCTAGTTATAAGTATAACCAAATAATTTGAGTTTTCTGTGTAATCCTAGTAGGAGTTTTAAAGATCAGATCAAATTCAAATAATGAGCTAATTATAGTGTTATATTTAATAATAAGCACTAGGAAATTAAGCAAACCTGCTGAGTCTTGGAGCTGCACTCTATATACACAGCAGCACCAATTGCCTTCTTCAGCTCTTCACCCTGCTCAAGAACATTGAAGAACAAGTTTAAGAATTGACAGTAGGAAGTCGTCTGTTAGAAAGCAAGATAAAGAGGGCAGACAATCAACTCCTATGCCCTTTGTTGTGTAAGTAACTTGCCTGTGCAATTGATATTGGTGTAGCACCAGGATGATCAATCAAATACTCTTTGTCCTCCCGCAAATCTGCAGCCAAAATTACTATCAGAATTACATCAAGATCAAACTCTAGTGCTCATACACAAGCAACCAAAAACACAGAAACGCGCACACATGAGCGCGCACACACTCACACATAAATAATATACGCACATTTTGTGGTTTTTATGACTTTTATCTACTATAAATAACACATACCAAGTTTGGTTCCCACAAGCACAATGGGGACTGTTGGAGCATAATGCCTCAGCTCAGGTATCCACTGGGTGTTAAACAATAAAAGTTGATGTGCATATTAGATTCTGACGGCTGAGAGTACAAAAATACAAGTAAAAGAATAAATCAAAATATTGAAATGTTAAACAAACCTTCTTGGCAATGTTTTCGTAGCTGGCTTTGCTGATGAGAGAGAAGGCCAACAAGAACACATCAGCACCTCTATAGCTCAGAGGCCTCAGCCTGTTGTAATCTTCCTGTCCTGAATTCCGAAGAGCACATACAATAAGCAGGTGCATATTGAAAATACAAGTAATCTTTTTTGCAGATGTATTCTAGTCAGTTTGTCAAACTAACCATATCATTTTATGCAAAAATTGACGGGTTCAAAAAATCAGATGTTCAAACTAAACAATCTCTCTTTTCTTTTCTTTCTTTTCTTTTTCTTAGCAGTTAGGTTATCAAACTAAAACCACTTAATTGATGCAAAATCCACATGTTCAATAATCCAGATAGTGATTGACAGAGCCAGAAACTGCCAAAGCATATGAACAAAGAACATTGTAATCTCTATCCTTATGTAATTTCTATGAAATCAGAAAGAGCATCTAGCATGATTCATTGCAGCAACTCAATTGAAATTTATTCTTAGTCTTTTTTTTTCTTTGTAGTTTAGGTCAGTACTTCAACAAGTACATATGACCTTGATAATCTCTTCACCACAGTAGCAAGTAATTCAAGAACAAAAGCACCCACATACAGAAGCAAAGCAATTACTTAATTACCTGCAGTGTCCCATAATCCAAGGTTAACTGTGCTGCCATCCACCACCACATTAGCGCTAAAGTTGTCAAACACTGTAGGCACATAATCCTATAAAATAAATTAAAAAAATGGGAAAGATCACAATTTAAATAAATAACCATGAAACATTGATTAGCATATATTCATGCTTAATCTTACAGTGGGGAAGGTATTGCTGGTGTAAGAGATTAGCATGCATGTCTTCCCAACAGCTCCATCTCCAACAGTGACACACTTGATGAATCTAGCTGTGCTCATTTTCTTTGCTTCACTCACCCTCTGCTCTCAATTACCAAATTACCCTTCTCTCTTTTCTGTCCGCTTCCATTGACACAAGCCTCTCGGCTGTGTCTCTTCCTCAACTATAAGCTTCTCTGTTAAAAAAATGTTAAGTGGAGCAACTAGAGAAAAGAGAAGAGAAGTAGGAAGGAAGAGGGAGGCTAGGGATCTGGGAGCTGGGTTGAATTTGAATTTTGAATAGAAATGGAGGGCAAGGTGACATTTAATAAGGAGAGGACCACCACACCACCCACTTCCATTAGCTTTGCTGCTTTATTGTTTTACTATGATTGCCATTGGCTTTTCTGTTTCTTTAAGGGGAGGCCAGAGAGGCTAAAGACCAATAAAGGAGGAGTTTGGTGTTTGGTGTTGGTGTTAGTTGGTTAAGTATGGGAGAAGGGAGAGGTTTAATCATGAGTATTGTGGAAATATAACATTGCTTACTTACCTATACAAAAAATAATATTGCTTAATACTTTTTTTGTTGTTGTATGTTTGACTTCGGATTCTTTTGATGGAGAAAAGCACCACTTGGTTTTAACTTTCAAGTTTATCTACATGGTATTAACAAATTAATACAATTTCTTTTTAATTTTTAATTTTTAATTTTTTTAAACAAAGGTAACTCCACCACCTAAAAACATTCAAATGGAGAGCTGGCAAACTTGAAGAGGCACGCACAATCCATCCAAAGATGTTCCTCCAAGTCATATCCGGTAATAGAAAGAATTTCAATTGCAAAGTTGGCTTCTCTTAAGATGTGTTGAAATTGAATATCCTAATCACGCACTGTCAGTTGAGGATGAGAATATTTCAATATATGTTGATTTTTTTTTTTGTGTGTGGTGATTTTCCCACTTCCATTTTGTCCACTTACACTCCTTTTTGTTTTTTAATAGTTTTTACTATAACAAAAAAGAGAGTGTAAGTGAACAAAAGAGGAGTGGAAACATACAATTTCTAACAAAGGGAGTGTAAGTTGATAAAAGAGGAGTGAGAAAATCAGAACTCTTTTTTTTGTGTTTGTCAAATGGTGATAATATTTCATTGCAAAGAATATGTGTTTCTTTGAGTGCAAACTTATTATTCTCGTATTATAGATATTTTATTGATATTTTAAATGTTTCACCATTCTCTACCTTTTGCTTTATATATATATAGATACAAACTATATTTCACAAATAACACACGTTTTCTCGACTTAATGCAAATGCAACAATTCCCGATAGACAATACGCAATGCCAGTCACACTTAAGAGCACTATAATATAAGCATTTGCTGCACTGTTTTCCAAGTCACTGTCCCATGCAATTGATTCGAGCAAATTTTGGCAAACGCCAAACGCCATGAAAGGGCCCCAATAAGATAGTGGACCAGTTAAGCGTTACCTAATGAAGTTACAAAACTGCACGAACGGCGAGATTTATTCCTTTTGCCGTTTACTCGTGCTTTTACGAATGGCCTTTGGTGTAACCTGCACAAATAAAAGCATCATATGATAAGTAATGTGACTACGAATTAGCACCATTCTGTAATGTTCGGGAACCAGAAAGTTGCAACAATCTGTAAATATAACGAGGAACTTAGCACCCATTCGGTAATGTTCTGGTTTTCAATTATTTTATTTTCTAAATTAAAGAGAGAGAATGAAAATAAAGGGGGAACAAAAAGCTTCTCTTTTAAAATTTGGTTTTTAGTTTTATGATGTGTTTACTAATCAGGAATTGGAATTCTCATCAGGAATTAATTCCGCTTATGGAGAATTCTTGCGTTTACTTCAAATCAAGGAATTGAAAAGTAAGTGGAACCCACACAAAATTAGGAAAAGAATTCCTGATTATTAAGGAATTCAATTCTTGGGTGAGAGGTGATATTCTAATTCCTGGAGAATTCACCCATTAGGAATTCATCTTTTTTACCCATTATATTCTCACACAATTTTCAAAATTCCAAATATGCCATCTACTTTCACCCAACAATGAGGTTATTTTAGTAATTAGAACCACTCTTATCCCAATTCCATATGGTTTAGTAAACAACTTCAATAGTAATCTGGAATCTAACTCCCCTCAGTAAACAACTTCATTAGGAATCCGAAATCTAATTCTCCTCAATCCAACTCTTCCTCAATTCAATTCAATTTCTCCTAATCCAATTATGGATTAGTAAACATGCCATTATTGTATGAACCATTGCACATTTTATTCTCCATCCCATACATATATCATTTATAATTTCCACATTTTATTCTCCATCGCACACGTATATCATCTCTATTTCTCACTATCCTCTCATTTCTCCCTCTTTGAAAATAAAAACTAAAAACTAAATTAAACTTATCACCATTATATTTCCAGAACCTCTATCTTTTTCTTTATAATAAAAAGCCCTGGATTTAGGAAATCCATATATACGTAAACAAAATCACATTTACTTAGCAATAAATCAAAAATCAGTGCCTCACATGACTTTGGGTGGTGAGACAGACAGCTCAAAGCCTTCCGGCCTCATATTCTCAATTAAAATACCTGTTTTACACATCATGAAACTGAGAATATGTTTAAACGTAATTGACAATGAAATGTAGAGATGCGAGTGAAGAGAGCCGTGTCAGTAAAACGTCGTATATATATATGGTTGACAAGTTGTCTCTTGGAAGAAAACAAGAAACTGCGAAAATAATTGTGAACTTAAAGGAACAAACCTAGTTGAAGCTCTCCCCTCCCTTGAACTTCATATGATTCTGATAAGCCTGGAAATGGCGAGATTGGTTTCCGCTTCAGCTGATAGCCGATCACGAATTTTTCCTCCAGTGATGAGCTGCAAATTATAACAACATCAGTATGTCAGATCATGTAGACTGATAAGCAAGTACTGATTTTCTGTTCATACAATAATGAATTGAAACCAAAAATGAGAAAAATAAAATGAATACATCTATCAATGTGACATAAGTAAATAGCTAAATGCAAATTAAGGGCATTAAAAAATATATATAGTATATATATATACTGATTGCAAAAAAACCAAAACGGAAAAATCATGACTTTCGTGGGTACCATCACGGCCAGCTAAGGGAGAATCGTTAACACCAAAAGTCATGGAAATAGTTGGGGGATCCAGCTCAACGGTGGGTAATGCACTCAAAATGTACCACTGTAAACCCTTAGAATGATATGGATTATTAAACCAATTAAATATAATTATACACTGTGAGGGACATTAAAGTAAACGGTAGATTGTTTGTCAAATCTATATACATTTACTTATTCAAAAATGAAGTAATGAAAAGTTCACAAACAGTAAATAACAGAGCATGTTGATTATATCTAATTGGGAAGCAACAATAATCTACTCCACTTGGATGGAATGATTTTAAAATAAAAAAAAGATTTAGATTTGACAATAGGCTAAGTTATGGCATGTTTACTTGATGAGGACATCTTTGTCAAACCCATTAGGGTTTACAAAAGAAAGAGATGGAAGAGGAAGTCATTTAATTTGGTCTTTAAATCTGGCAATTTTTTATTCCTGCGATTAGTTTCTAACTTGTTCTCTAAGTTTTCCAGATTTTATTAAGATTTTTAAGTTTTCCATATTTTAGTAGGATTTACAAGTTCCCTATTTTATTTACATTAGAATTTCTATTTTAGCAAGGGATTTTTTTTGGGAGATTCACTATTATACCCAATATAGGAGCCCAAATTATAAAAATACCCTATATGAAATGGACTTTATAAACACACCCAAAGCCCATTTACAACATAACAAAAGGCTTTTAACTTCTTTTAAATTACAAAACTACCATTGATTTCTTAAAACAAACCCAACCCAAAACATATAAAAAAACCCAAAACACTCAATAGAGCATCAAAGTAATTTAATAATCAAAATTAAATTCAATAAGGCCAATTGTTATTTTTTGGGTTTTTTTTGGGTTTGTTTATAGAAATTAAATGGTGTAGGGTTTATTTATAGTTTTAGTGCTAAGAATGGGTATTTGACTAAATATCTCTTTTTTTTTTAATCCTATTGTCTCTAGGTTTTAGTTTGCTATAAATACCCATATCATGTAATTCATTATGGAGTTGAGATTTGAGATATTAAGACAAGTTTACTTTCTAGAGATTGGAGACTCCTTGGTGTGAAGTCAAGGCGTCTTTTACCACCTATTTTCTGTTTTTCCATTGTTTTGCTTCCACTAAATTACCCAAATACTCAATTCACCCATATCCTACATCATTACTTACTTGAAATGGCGAAAGGCAAAAATTGGGGAAGTCAAGAGTAGGAGAGAGAAGGAATGGGTTGGGTAAGAGATCACCCATTCCAAATAAGTAAACAATGCCATTAGTTTTTCCTTTGTGCCTCGATAAGCTAAATTAGTTTAAAACAATAACTAATAGAATATATTTGAGATTTAAATAACTAGATAAATATATATTTGAAATGGCTATATATAATGAATAATTTCAAATTTTGTTTTCTTCTTCTTCTTGATAGAGTATTACAGACACTTGTACCTATGATATGGTGACAAGTGTCATATTGTGATTAGCTGAGTTTAGAGTTTTGTTATAGGTATGTTATGAGTTAGTTAGGCTAATGAGTTACATAAACTGTGATTGTAACACGATCATTATTAGAAAAAACATAATAACAGAAAATCATATTCTTCTTCTACAATTCTCTGAAACTATTCTCATATTTCTTTAGTGTTATCATGGTATTAAGAGCCACAAAGGCCAACGCTTATTTCTCGATCCTCAATTCCGCTGTCTTCTTCCTTCTTCAACCCTAATTCTCTATTATTCTCCAACACTCTTCAATTTCTTCTTCGATTTCTTTGCCTTCTCGTTGACAATGGTTACTGCTACACAATTAGCTCTTCCTCAATCTCCAATTTCTTCTTTGATTCCCAGTGTCAGTAACACTGTTACAGTTAAGCTCGATGATACAAACTACGTTACCTGGAATTTTCAGATGGAGCTCTTGCTCAGTGGCCATGGAATTCTAGGGTTTGTCGATGGCTTAACGCCATGTCCAGATCAGTACACTAGTGCAGATGCAAATGGCACAATTTCTGATGCCTATCAAGTCTGGAAAATTCATGACAAGGCTTTGATGATCTTGCTTACTGCTACGTTGTCCTCTTCTGCTATTTCCTGTGTTATTGGGAGTCACACATCCCGTGAAATTGTTGGCGTTCGCGAATCTCACGGCCTGGTGATCCGGGCCGAGTGGATTTGCGTCAACACGGGTCGTCCTTCTTTGGTATGGTGTGGTTGGATGCGGGCGTGTCAGCACGGTTTATCGTGCATTTGAGGATGAGTTGATTGGATGGATAGATGAGTGATGCGTCTGTTTGAGTCCGACTTCCAATCAAACGATTGTGGCCGAGAGAGGAACTGATCTCGGCCGTCAGGTTCACGGCCTGAGCTACAAGGCCGTTAATGGCGGTGCTGATGGTGGTTTTCAGGTGGTGCTCCGGCGCGTCGCTGGGTGGCAACGGTCGTATGATATATGAGATGAACGAAAGAGTAACAAAGATGGTGCTCCGGCGCCTTGAAAATTAAGGGTTGTATGATATATTAATGAATGAATTTTCCTACAAACTGCCACTACTCCTAAGAAAGCAAGTAAAAGTATTGAAATGACATTACAAGAAGGTAAATGACAAGAAGTAAATGACAGGAAAATATAATATGCTCCGTGGGAGGCTTGTGTTTGGTGTTGAACCCTTCAAACGTAGTTGGAGCCTGGTATTTATAGGGAAGTTCTTGAGAAGACAAAGAGGTTGAAAATCTGCATGGTCAGGTTGATCAGAGCTAATGGGTAGTCGAATCGACATTTGGGAATGTGAAGCATGGTGGTGTGACCCCCATAGACCTCGGCCGCCGCTCTGATGGTGGGCTCTAGACCTCAATGGTACGTGGTGCTGCCACTTGACTTTCCTACTTTGGCCGTATATCTGAGGAGTTTGTCCTCGGCCGTGATGACTTTGAATTATAAGCCTACCTTTGTTTTTAACAAAAGGAAGCGAACGATGACCTGTAACGTTCGGCCATAAATAGATGCTAGGGCCGAGAGGAAGTTCCTTCGGTCAGTCTCCTTTGGTCAGCTTCCTCGGCCGAGATTTATTAGGCACAAACATTGCCCCCACATTCTCGGATTCTTCGGCCGCGGCATGGACGAAAGTCGAATGGATTCCAGGGGATAGACCCTTTGCATTCCTATGAAGTGACTGACAGTTGGTGCCTTAAATGCGCAAGTCAGTCGGCGGTTTTAATACGCAAGCACGTATTTTAGGCTATCATTGCCTCGATTAGCGCAAGTCGTCGCTTCATCTCATCAACTGAAACGATGGGCTCTAGGGCTTCGACACGTCATCGTGCGTTCGAATGTTTCATCAGGCCATTTCGTCGTTCGAGAGAGCCACGCCTGTTCGTTTCGACTTCGAGCGCCAATATAAAATCCCAGCTTTCTTCGTTCTTTCTTACGCTTTTAGAATTTTCAGACGCCCAAACTCTGCCAAAACTCCCTCTCAACTTTTCAATCTTCTCGAACGCCAATTCTCCAAACTCCTCTCTTCCTACTCAGTGGCTCTTTGTTCGTAACCAACGATTCTAGTCGCTTCTTCTGTTTCTCAGAAAGCTTACGAACTTTCTCAAACCTTTTTCTGGGTTTTCGGCTTTCCGGCGTTCTTTGTGTTCATTGCTTTCCCTTCAAACTTTTCTTCAAAACACTTGACTTCAATCCGTTTCAATGGCATCCAGCACCTCTTCATCTGTTGAAGCTCGGCCCCAAGTCTTCCAAACTGGGTTTGAAGC
>NW_018923230.1:2898-38309 GCF_002207925.1 Prunus avium | reverse complement strand
GCCTTTGATGGGGGGGGGGGGACTACCAAGATTGGAACATTGCTCGGCTGCAGTCTCAATGGCCGACCTCGACCCCTGACTGGGAGAAATGGCTGCCTAGGATGGATCACTTCTTCGGCCAACAGTGGAAAGATCAAGGCATCTACCACCTGATAAAACTGTTTGATCGGCCACTCATCATGGACCGGTCACTTTTGGCCGCGGCTCTGAGTTTCTGGTCTTAGGCCATGAACAACATGAACCTTCGGTTCGGCATGATGACGCCAACCGTTCTTGATATGGCCGCTTTGTTCGGCCTCTCTCCTCTCGGCGTGGAAGTGAACGCCGCATTGATTGCTCCCAAGGTCTAGGGAGCTTCAAAGCCGCTTGGCCTACGGTCGCAAATCTTCCCGGGGCTAAGGAAAAAAATATGCTCAACTACTTCAGCTTCTACAACAATTTCGGCGTGGAGGATAGCGCCGAAGACGATGCCATCACCCCTCTTGGCGAAGTTGAGCATGCCGCGTTCTTGCTATACTGGCTATGCAAGTTCATGTTTTGCACCTAGGCGAACAAAGTCACCTTGGAGTTCGCCCATCTGGCCGACTATCTTGCGCAGGGCAGAAGGCTGGCGCTCGGCCATTCCTCCTTGGCCACATCTACCGTACGCTTCATGACGTCGTTATTGACGGGATGAAGCTGAAGCACGGCGGTCCACTCTGGACCTTTCAGTTTTGGCTTCAAGCCTACTTTCCAGAACTGAGGGGGGCAGCTACAATTGCAGATACCGAGCTGCTGGCTAATGCACTCGCTAGGGCCCCCAGGAAGCACAACGCAACGGCCTTCTGCTTCAAATTCTTCTATGAGTTGGCCGAGAGGACTGGGTCGCAGTTCTGCGTGTGTCTCACTTGCTCCTTTCCACTATTTCTGGCGCACAACCTCTCTGTGATCCCTGATGGTGAAACAGAGAATGATTTGAAGGAGATCTGGGGCTCCTTCCTGGTCGCACGTGACCTCCACTGAGGCCTTTCCAAGGCTGGGGCTGAGGTTTATCTGCCGAATTGCGTGGCACGGCAATTCGGCCTGATTCAAACGGTTCCCCTCCTTCCTTTGTCAACCAACCGGCTCTCGTCTTGGAGGGCTGACGTTGCCCAAAACCACGGCGTGGCTGGTATCTCCTTTCAGCTCCAGAATGGGATGACCTTCCTGACTTTGACGCCGTGGATGCATCGCAATGCTTTCGACGAAGATGAGAGGGTCTGGTACGAGGATTTCGTCTCGGCCAAGTACATTCGGCCTGTTAGGGAGGCTCTGAGGGGGGCCTTGAAAAATGCAGACTGGGACCCCCTCCCCCCTAAGACCAGCAGGGGAAAGAAGGCACCGGCCGTGGTCGAGCAACGTCGTGCGCCGGCAGCTCGGCCAAGCACTCAGACTATACCCAGGTTGAGGGCGTCGGCTGAGGCGTCCACTCCAGCCCTAACGACCGCGGCGCCAGAGCCAAGAACTCTGGCGCTCAGGACCGTGCCATCTCCTTCGCCAGTTCGACCGAGCGCTACTGTTGGTAAGCACTTGTCTTTTTATGCTCCAGGCCGCAAGATGATCAGAGAGGCCGCGGGTGTTGAGGCCACGGTAGGTGGGGCTGTGCAAGAGGAAAGCGCTATAGCCTTGGAGGAAGTGCTAGAGCCGCCGAGGAAAAGGCTCCTCGTTGTTCTCTCGGAGGGCGAGGACGAGGAAGAAGTTCCCCCTGCGACCGTAAGTGAATCTCTGTCTTTCTTTCTATTTGCTTCATGCCGCACCCCTTTCTTACATTGATAATTTCATTTTCTTCTCAGGGCACGGTGGTAGATGCCGAAGTCGTCACTGCGGAGGTGCCAGATGCCGAGGCAGAGGCGTTGGATGCTGAGGCAATCGTTGTAGAGGCGTTGGATGCCGAGGCAGCCGTCGCAGAGGCGACATATAGTGAAGCGACGGTCGCAGAGGCGACGGATGGTGAAGCAGTGGTCGCAGAGGCGACGGCTGGTGAGTCGGCTGTTGCAGAGCCACCGTTGGTGGCCTCGGTTGAGTCCCCATTGGTGATAACGGCCGTGCCTTCACTGGCCGCCACGGCTCCAGTCGAGCCGTCCCTGGTCGCCCCACGTCGCCCTAGTGGCATCATGTTCCACTCGGTAAGTGCTTGTTTTCACTATAAGTTGGTTTCTTTTTAGATTTCTCTGCGAGTCTCCAACTAATGACTCTTGCCCTCAGCCCCCCAGACCGTCTTTGCTTTTGTCGACGGCCATCATCACGCCGTTGACCGAGGTCGAGCTTGCCGGTGTTGCGTCCACGCCATTAGCACCCTTGTCCCAAGAATCAACGGTCGTGACCGAACTTGAGGTAATTGAGACTACAGCTGCTGATTTGCCGAGCCCACCGCCGGTCGCTTTGGTCGGCCTGACTGTGCCGCAAGTGCTCCTTACTCAAGGTTTGGCGGTCACGACCGAGCTCGCGGTTGCTGAGGTCTTCACCACGCCGCCGGACGCTGAGGTGAGTACTCTTTTAGCGCCCCTGGCTTCCTTCTTTATTTGTTGTTTCAAACTTCTAACTTTTTTTCATTCTTTTCGGGAGCTTGCCTCTTCAGACGATCTCGCCAACCTATATGCCAGCCTCCATGAGGAAGGATGTAGTTCGGCCTCAATTGCCCCCTTAGACGAGGATTCCATGGCCACAGTTGAACAACTTCGGGACTTTCTGCACATGGGGGTTAATCATATGGCCGACGCCCAGACCTTCCAGGAATTCTTGTCTTTCCTCGATACGGCCATGGCCCTCGGTCTACTGGACTCGGCCCAGCTGGACAAGTTACAGATTCGCTTGGCCGAGGGTGAAGAGATGATCGGTCGATATGCTGAAGCTGGGATGAGGATGACCGAAGGGTGTTCCTTGGAGCATGAGCTGATGGAGATAAAACAACGGGCCCAACCTGCGATGGCTCAACTGAAGGAAAACGACCTTGTTGTTCAAAGAGAAAACGAAGAACTCGCGCAGGTTGAGGCCCATATCGCTGAACTCCAGGCCCGACGCGAACTCATCCTCGAGGGCTGAGACTGTGCGGTTGCGGCCAGTACCGAGCTAAAATCCTCAGCCAAGCAGCTCCTCAAGACAGTGGCAGAGAAGAAGAGGGCGCTGGTCGAGAGAAAGCTGATTAGGGCGAGGTGGCTGGCGGACATGGATAGTGGGGACATTGCCTGGAGAAGGATCACGTGCCTGATCTGGGGAATGTTCAGCAAGGGGATTTAGACGCTTGTTCATAGACTATTTTTATATTTCATGTATATTTTTAGTCGGCCATAACTGGCCGTTCCTTGTAGATACGAACCTCATTCTTTGAATTATCTGTGCATTCTCTTGTCTTAGACCAATTTATTGTTTATGCTCTATTCTCGGCCGTCTCCCATAGTGATGGAACGTACCCTTTTAAGTATTGGCCATTAATTGGCAAGTTGTGACGCTCCCCATCTCTATCTTTTAACTGAAACGCTCCCCGGCCAAGAATTCGTTCAATGATGAACGGCCCTTCCCAATTCGGCGAAAATTTGCCGAACCGTGGGTCTTTAGTCCCGATAGGAAGTACGGCACGCCATACCAGGTCTCCCTCGGCGAAAGTCTTTTGCTTGACTCTTTTGTTGTAAGCCCTCGCCGCGATTTGCTTTTGAGCTTGCATCAAATTGTAAGCGTCAAGCCTTGTTTGTTTCAGATCTTCCAACTCCTGAGTCAGGGCTTGCGCGTAGTCTTTCTCATCTTACCTAGGCCTTTCGGTAACACGAAGAGACCGAACCTTTAACTCCATTGGAATGATAGTGTCATGGCCGTAGGTTAAGGCATAAGGGGATGTGCCAGTAGCCGAGCGTTTTGAGGTTCGTTAAGCCCAGAGGGTTTCAGGGAGCAAGTCGTGCCAAGCCCTAGGTTTTTCTTTAATCATTTTTTCTAGGATGTCCTTGATCACCTTATTGCTTGCCTCGGCCTGCCCATTGGACTAGGGGTAATAAGGCGTCGAATGAACCAATTTGATTCCCATTCTCTCGGCATACTCTTGGGTTTCGGCGGAAGCGAAAATCGGGCCGTTATCGGCCGTGATAGTTTCAGGAGTACCGAATCTGTGGACAATGTTGTTTTCAAAGAATTTGACCACCTGTGCGCTAGAGATCGACCGATAGGACTCCGCCTCAACCCACTTTGTGAAATAGTCGGTTGCCATTAGGATCCATGCGTGCTGGTTGGATGCAGCCGGATAGATTTTGCCGATAATATCCACGGCCCACCCTCTGAACGGCCATGGTTTGGTGACCGGGTGGAGGGCCTCGGCCAGTACCCTTTGTATGGGGCCGTAGATTTGACATTTAATGCATCCCCTTGCATATTTTGTGCAATCTTTTAAAATTGTCGGCCAATATTAGCCGTGCCTCCGAACTAACCACCTCATCTTAATGCCGGACTGATGAGCGCCACAAGTCCCTTCATGAGACTCGGCCATAATCACATGAACGTCTTTGGTGTTGGGACATAGGAGTAATAGGCCGTTCGACCTCTTTCGATACAGCTCATTTTGGTAAATCAAATAACACCGAACCCGAAAGCGTGTGGTCCTCTCGTGGTTGTCGGAGGGGTCACGCAGATACTTGACTATAGGGTAGCGCCAGTCTGCTTCGGCCGCGTTGACTTCGTTGGTGATTTTGGCCGAAGATACTTGTGTCGTCATCCCTCGTTTGGCCAAAGCTGGCAGTGTGCACCTGTCGATTTTGATCACGCGGTCATGGTCGCCGTTCGGAATGTTTACACTTGACGCCACCTGGGCCATCTCGTTGGCCTCGTGGTTTTCGGCGTGCGGTACGTGGACGAAATAGATTCTAGAAAATTCGTCAGCCGTGTTGAGGGACGTTACGTAATATGTAGTTAGATTCTCGCTCGTGCATTCGTATTCCCCGGTTAGTTGGTTGATCACCAGCTGAGAATCGCCATAAACCAAAACGCGAGTTGCCTTTATTTCCTTCAGAATTTCGAGGCCGATGATGAGTGCTTCATATTCGGCCTGATTGTTGGTGCATTTGAAATCAAGCTGGAACGCGAATTGCCACCTTTGCCCCTGAGGGGACTCGATCTCGACCCCGGCCCTAGACGTGGTCTCGGTACTAGTGTCGTCGAAGTACATGGTCCAGTAGTTCTTCTTCATGCAGGCCATGCCGATCTCGACCTCCAACTCCTCCTCCTGCCCTTGAGCTGAGTGGTGAGCCAGAAAATCGGCGAGAGCCTGACCCTTGACCGACTTTTGAGCCACATACTGGAAGGTGAACTCTGATAACGCCATCGTCCACTTCCCAATGCGGCCGCGTATGATCGGTCTGGTGAGCATATATTTGATGAGATCGGTCTTGGAGATAATCTGAACGACCGAAGGAAGCATATAATGGCGTAATTTAGTAGCGGCGAAATAAAGTGCCAAGCACAACTTTTCGACTGGTGAATAGTTTAGCTCGGCCGCGTTAAGGGTGCAGCTAAGATAGTGGACAGCTTGTTCACGCTCAGACTTGTTGTTCAGGGCCAGTAGATAGCCGATGGAGCCTTCGGAAGCCGAGATGTAGAGCCTCAGGGGTTTCCCCCTTCTTGGTGGCATAAGAACCGGCGGCTGAGATAAATATCTTTTGATTTCGTCGAGGGCCGTCTGATGCTCAGCCCCCCAAACGAATCTCTCCACGTCTTTTAGCTTAATTAATTTCAAGAATTATGAATTTTCAATTTTGCCCTCGGAGTAGGGGTAATATGGTCATTTTTAATCCAGTAGGATTTTGGGGTAGTGGCTGGTACCTTTATGTAGGTCGAACTGAGACGAGTCCGTAGAAATGCGGTAGGCTTGAATCGGAGTTGTAACGAGAGAGATGCGATCTAAAAACTCTCAATGGTGCAATCGTAATTATTTTGAAATTTAATTTTGATAAAAAAACCAAAAAACCCTCATTTTTTTCTCTCTCTCTCTCTCTCCCCGGTTCCTCCCTCTGCGCGCGCTTCGTTGGTGATTTTGGCCGAAGATACTTGTGTCGTCATCCCTCGTTTGGCCAAAGCTGGCAGTGTGCACCTGTCGATTTTGATCACGCGGTCATGGTCGCCGTTCGGAATGTTTACACTTGACGCCACCTGGGCCATCTCGTTGGCCTCGTGGTTTTCGGCGTGCGGTACGTGGACGAAATAGATTCTAGAAAATTCGTCAGCCGTGTTGAGGGACGTTACGTAATATGTAGTTAGATTCTCGCTCGTGCATTCGTATTCCCCGGTTAGTTGGTTGATCACCAGCTGAGAATCGCCATAAACCAAAACGCGAGTTGCCTTTATTTCCTTCAGAATTTCGAGGCCGATGATGAGTGCTTCATATTCGGCCTGATTGTTGGTGCATTTGAAATCAAGCTGGAACGCGAATTGCCACCTTTGCCCCTGAGGGGACTCGATCTCGACCCCGGCCCTAGACGTGGTCTCGGTACTAGTGTCGTCGAAGTACATGGTCCAGTAGTTCTTCTTCATGCAGGCCATGCCGATCTCGACCTCCAACTCCTCCTCCTGCCCTTGAGCTGAGTGGTGAGCCAGAAAATCGGCGAGAGCCTGACCCTTGACCGACTTTTGAGCCACATACTGGAAGGTGAACTCTGATAACGCCATCGTCCACTTCCCAATGCGGCCGCGTATGATCGGTCTGGTGAGCATATATTTGATGAGATCGGTCTTGGAGATAATCTGAACGACCGAAGGAAGCATATAATGGCGTAATTTAGTAGCGGCGAAATAAAGTGCCAAGCACAACTTTTCGACTGGTGAATAGTTTAGCTCGGCCGCGTTAAGGGTGCAGCTAAGATAGTGGACAGCTTGTTCACGCTCAGACTTGTTGTTCAGGGCCAGTAGATAGCCGATGGAGCCTTCGGAAGCCGAGATGTAGAGCCTCAGGGGTTTCCCCCTTCTTGGTGGCATAAGAACCGGCGGCTGAGATAAATATCTTTTGATTTCGTCAAGGGCCGTCTGATGCTCGGCTCCCCACACGAAATGTTCCATGTCCTTCAGCTTGAGGAGAGGGGTTAATGGCCAAATCTTTCCTGCCAAGTTGGATATAAAGCGCCGTAAGAAGTTGACTTTGCCGAGGAAGGACTGAAGCTCCTTTTTGGTTTTTGGTGGAGGTGCCACCATAATGGCCTTGGCTTTATTTTTATCCACCTCGATCCCTCGTTGATGGACCAAGAAACCGAGGAAGTTCCCGGCCGTGACACCGAAAGCGCACTTCTTAGGGTTCATCTTCAGGCCGTGCACTCTCATCCGGTCAAATGTCTGACGGAGATGTCCTATGTGGTTGGCCTTTGATAGGGACTTGACGACCACGTCGTCGATGTAGACTTCAACGGTTCGTCCAATGAGGTCGTGGAAAATAAGGTTCATGGCCCGTTGGTACGTCGCGCCGGTATTCTTCAGACCGAAAGGCATGACCACCCATTCGTAGGTTCCAATAGCCCCCGGACATTTGAATGCCGTCTTGTGGACATCACCCTCGGAAATAAAGATCTGGTTATAACCAGCATGGCCGTCCATGAAGGAAAGGAGCTTGTGCTTTGCAGCCCCGTCGACTAAGAGATCGGACATAGGCATGGGGTACCGAAAGGCATGACCACCCATTCGTAGGTTCCAATAGCCCCCGGACATCTGAATGTCGTCTTTCGGACATCACCCTCGGCAATAAAGATCTGGTTATAACCAGCATGGCCGTCCATGAAGGAAAGGAGCTCGTGCTTTGCGGCCCCTTCGACTAAGAGATCGGACATAGGCATGGGTTACTCATCTTTAGGGGTCGCGAGGTTTAGATTTCTGTAGTCAGTGCAAACCCTCAAAGCCCCGGTCTTTTTCAAAACTGGCATGATGTTAGCCAACCATTCGACGTACTGAGCCGTACGGATGAAACCGGCTTTCAGGAGTCGTTCAATTTCTTCCTTGACTTTTAGCTATACGTTGGTCGAGAATCGGCTTGGCGGCTGTTGGAATGGTTTAAAACCTTCCTTGATTTTTAACTCATGCTCGACCAAACCTCTTAGTAAACCAGGCATCTCATGATAATCCCAAGCAAAACAATCTTTATATTCATGGAGTAGGTCGATAATCTCAGCCTTTAACTCCGGATTCAAAAGTTGGCTTATAAAAAGAGGCCGTGGTTCGGCCTCCGTTCCTACATTTATTTCTAATAAGGGGTCCTAAACCTCAGGGTAGTCATCCTCCATCTCGGCAAGCGCCGTTTCCAAGTCATCGATGGTCAAGATGTCCCCGTCATTTGATTCGTGGAGGAACTCGATCAGGTTGATTGGTGAGTTTGGCCGTAAGGATTCCTCCGCCCAATGCTCCAGCAGTCTTTCCAGCAAGTCAGTCACGGCCACTGCTCCTTCTTCCTTGGTGGCTTTGTCCATCATTTTAAAGGCTAGTAAGGTCGATCAATACTTCGCGCGCCGAATCCTGTCGGTCTGGTGAGCATATATTTGATGAGATCGGTCTTGGAGATAATCTGAACGACCGAAGGAAGCATATAATGGCGTAATTTAGTAGCGGCGAAATAAAGTGCCAAGCACAACTTTTCGACTGGTGAATAGTTTAGCTCGGCCGCGTTAAGGGTGCAGCTAAGATAGTGGACAGCTTGTTCACGCTCAGACTTGTTGTTCAGGGCCAGTAGATAGCCGATGGAGCCTTCGGAAGCCGAGATGTAGAGCCTCAGGGGTTTCCCCCTTCTTGGTGGCATAAGAACCGGCGGCTGAGATAAATATCTTTTGATTTCGTCAAGGGCCGTCTGATGCTCGGCTCCCCACACGAAATGTTCCATGTCCTTCAGCTTGAGGAGAGGGGTTAATGGCCAAATCTTTCCTGCCAAGTTGGATATAAAGCGCCGTAAGAAGTTGACTTTGCCGAGGAAGGACTGAAGCTCCTTTTTGGTTTTTGGTGGAGGTGCCACCATAATGGCCTTGGCTTTATTTTTATCCACCTCGATCCCTCGTTGATGGACCAAGAAACCGAGGAAGTTCCCGGCCGTGACACCGAAAGCGCACTTCTTAGGGTTCATCTTCAGGCCGTGCACTCTCATCCGGTCAAATGTCTGACGGAGATGTCCTATGTGGTTGGCCTTTGATAGGGACTTGACGACCACGTCGTCGATGTAGACTTCAACGGTTCGTCCAATGAGGTCGTGGAAAATAAGGTTCATGGCCCGTTGGTACGTCGCGCCGGTATTCTTCAGACCGAAAGGCATGACCACCCATTCGTAGGTTCCAATAGCCCCCGGACATTTGAATGCCGTCTTGTGGACATCACCCTCGGAAATAAAGATCTGGTTATAACCAGCATGGCCGTCCATGAAGGAAAGGAGCTTGTGCTTTGCAGCCCCGTCGACTAAGAGATCGGACATAGGCATGGGGTACTCATCTTTGGGGGTCGCGAGGTTCAGATTTCTGTAGTCAGTGGAAACCCTCAAAGCCCCGGTCTTTTTCAAAATCGGCACGATATTAGCCAACCATTCGACGTACCGAGCCGTACGGATGAAACTGGCTTTAAGGAGTCGTTCAATTTCTTCCTTGACTTTTAGCTGTAAGTCGGTCGAGAATCGCCTTGGCAGCTGTTGGAAAGGTTTAAAACCTTCCTTGATTTTTAACTCATGCTCGACCAAACCTCTCGGTAAACCAGGCATCTCATGATAATCCTAGGCAAAACAATCTTTATATTCATGGAGCAGGCCGATAATCTCGGCCTTTAACTCCGGATTCAAAAGTTGGCTTACAAAAAGAGGCCGTGGTTCGGCCTCCGTTCCTACATTTATTTCTAATAAGGGGTCCTAAACCTCAGGGTAGTCATCCTCCATCTCGGCAAGCGCCGTTTCCAAGTCATCGATGGTCAAGATGTCCCCGTCATTTGATTCGTGGAGGAACTCGATCAGGTTGATTGGTGAGTTTGGCCGTAAGGATTCCTCCGCCCAATGCTCCAGCAGTCTTTCCAGCAAGTCAGTCACGGCCACTGCTCCTTCTTCCTTGGTGGCTTTGTCCATCATTTTAAAGGCTAGTAAGGTCGATCAATACTTCGCGCGCCGAATCCTGTCGGACATTCTCGGCACCTAACTCCAGGACTTTCTGGGCCGTCGTCCTAGTTGGTCGGCCGCTCTCATCGTGGCCGATGAGGACGACCCATCCGACGTCATCGTCGTCATAAATTCGGGCTTGCACGGCATTTGCTTCGAACGGCCTCTCCCAAAAGAACAACAATTGGAAAAGAGAGGACGGTATGCATCCGGATTGATGAATCCAATCACGGCCAAGCAATATGTTGTAGTCTACACTAGACTCGACTACGTAGAAGGCCGCGACTCTCGTCTGATCGGCCACGGTAATCTTCAACGGTAATACCCCAATGGTTTTTGATTTATCACCAACAAAGCTGCTCATGACCACGTCGCTGGGGATGATGTCTTCCTTCGATTTGTCTAACTTCCTCATTAGAGAATAGGGGAGAATATTGACCGTGGCTCCACAGTCAACAAAGACTTTAGACACGGGTATCCCCTCCACATGAGCCGAGATGTATAACGGCTTTAGGTGCCGGTATTTGTTTGGCTCATCTCTAGGTATTACCTCGTTAAAGGCTACGGCTAGTAACTCTTCCTTCGTCTTCGACTTCTGATCAGACTGCTCTTCGAACACGTCATTGTCTAGGCCGCTGCTCTGTCCCCTTGGGGTCGTGAACTCGGCAGGTAAAACCAACACCATGTTTATGTTTACTTCTTTCGGCCCGTGCAGGTTTCCTTTATCAGCTTCCTTTTCGGCCGCGTAGTCGTTCGTGGTGAGGGTTCTTTCCTCAACCATCCCTAGAATCCCCTCATATTCCTCATCAGAGATCCCTAATGTGGGGTCGTCCTTGGTTTCGAACCCGGAGAAGGGACTGACGAGGCCGTCAATCACAGGACACGCGGTCTTAGGGATGTTGGTCGTGGAAGTTTTGGCCGCAGAGAGGCCTGAAACCTTAGACTTTCCCTTGAGGGCTCGTCTAGCCTTAGTTAATGCGTCTCTAGCCGTTAGGTACTCGTCCAATCGGCTGCCCCTGACCTTTTCCTCGGTCGTCAGACCGAAGATGGAGTCGGCCGGGATTACGGTAAAGTACTGGCGGAGGTATTCCAGATCGCCTTTGCTGAAAGGAGCCTTAGCCTCCAATCCTCCTAAGTTAGGTTGGGAGCTCGGCATTCTTTTCGCCCTAGCCTCCTGGCTTGCTTGGTATACGACCTTGATGGTCGAATCTGATTCTCTGGTAATGAGGAACCCCTCTGCCTTAGTATTCTTAAGGGCCAGCTCCACGATTTCTTGGTTTTCCGGGACCATGCCGTATAGGTCAGTGGCAGAGTGGTTTTTATGGAACTCTATGAGAAAGGACAGGCCGTTGGCCAAGAATGGGGGGTCCCTCTCGCGGTAAACATCGATGACACCCTTGTCCGACTCGTCCGGGGCCGCAGCTTTTGGCTCTTTGGGAGTGCTTGTCGCTCCGCGGGGGTCTCTATCTTGCCGAGGACGCCATGACTCCGGGCCCTCAGTAGCAGGTTCCCTGGTCACAGAAGTGCCAGCTAAGAAAGACGGCCGTACGTCCGTAGCCATCGTCTTCTTCAGGCGTTTGGAGCCTTCGACTTGAGTTGACTGCGTCCTGGCCTACTGAGCTTGCCTTTGCATCCTCCATAGTTGGGTTTTTGTTAACGGCTCGGAGGTCTGAAGGTCTTGATATGCCTTGGGGTGGCCTCGTCTCCTTGGCTATACTAGACTCTGGAAATTCATGCCCCTAATCGATCGAATACGGCCCTGCTGACCGGTTGGCGAACTTCCTTGTGGCTGATCGAGAGGGCTCTGCGGCCTTCCTCTTGTTCTCCTGTGACCTGGATCGACCGATCTCATTCTTGCATCGGTCGCAAAACACTAGCTTTGGTTTGGGCAATAACTCTTTTTCCTTGGCTGGCTTTGTTGTTGACGACGAGCTACTTATCGTGGCCTTATCAGGCCGATGCACTTCCCTATATTCTGCCCGAAACTGGGCATTCACCATGTTGATGACTGGTGGAGGTTACGGCTCGGCGTCAACCTTCATGGCAGCCTTCTCTGAGAACTGGAGTTTCTTCTCGTCTATTAGTTTCTGAATAACGTCCCATAGGACGATACAGTTGTTAGTACTGTGTGACCAGGAGCTGTAGTACTTGCAAAACGTCTTCCCTTTGAGCTCCTCGGTCTTTGGAATTTTATGACCGAAGGACAGTTTAACCTTTTTGTCGGTTAAAAATAGATCGAAGATGGCCTCGGCTTTTGTCAAATCCAAAGTGTAGGCCTTCGTTTCTCGGGCCGCAAACTTGGCGTTGGGAATCTTCGTCCGGCTGTTGTCGACCTTGACAAGTTCCTTGCAGACGAACGATTTGTCTATGCTGACTTCGGCCGAGCTTATTTCAATCTCGCCTTCCTCGGCCTCGACTGGGCTGTCTACCTCAGCGTAGCCGACGATGGGGTTCTTGTAATACGTCCCTTTTGAGGCCGTTTTCTTCTGCATTTCTTCCTTCAACAAGGATGCGTATTTGTCCACCTTGCTGATCAGGTCATGCATGTCCCGGAATTCGATCCCCAGGAACTTTTTTCGATACTCAAATTCCAGCCCTTCTTCAGCCATCTTGACGAATTCCCTCTTCGGAAGGTTAGTTCGGCACCAATTCCTGCATGTCTTGAATCGCTGCAGGTAATCGCGAGGCGACTCGTCTGACGCTTGGCTCATCCTTGCTAGTTCGGCAACCGTTATCTCCCGGTTGGTCTCGTAGAAGTGTTCATGGAATATCCTCTCCATGTCAGCCCAGTCACTCACCAAATTCGATGGAAGATTTATAAACCATGAGAAAGCTGCGCCGGTCAAGGAGTGAACAAATAGTCGGAGCTTTTGGGCATCCGAGTCGGCCTCTCCACATTGGGCCGTAAAACGGCCTATGTGTTCGATAAATGAGGTCTGCCCGTCCCCGGAGAACAACATGAGTTCTGGCAGTCGATAGTTCTAGGGAAGGGGAGTTCGGTCGATCTCTGGTGGGTACGGCTTAGTATACCTCGGTGCCTCCGGCCGTCTTTGAGCCAGGCCGTCCTTGATCATTCGTCGAACGTCCTCGACTCGAAGCCCCTGAAGAGGTGGCTCTAGTTGGGCCGCAAACGACCGCAGGACCTGTTGTGCATCGTTCTGTGGCCTTATCTGTTGGGCCATTTGAATGATGGGCTCGGCTGTGGTGACTAATCCGAACTGCACTTGGCAAGCGTTGTGGGCTTGGCCGAAGTGCGTATGGTCCACCTGTCGTAAAGTCGTGGCCACCTGCTGTCGGTTTGGACCACTCTGGTAGTGGGAACCTAAGTACGTCTGTGTTGCCGTCGGGATGGCCGAACCGCACTGAAGTTGGGAGCCCACTAGAAATATCGGTGCCTGTGACGGTTGAGAAATGGCCAAACCATTCTGGCCGTATTGCTGTAATGATGTCTCGTTGCTTGGGCCGGGCTGCGTTTGGGCGGCCAAGGTATGGACAGGGCCGAGTTGTTGGACAGTGGAGTGCGTGGGGCTACGCTGTCCTAACAACACAGCTATCTGGATGTGGCCGTGCGGCATCTCTGCCAGGTAGGTTGGGCCGGGATTTGCCCACGTTTGCTAGGACTGCCCCCAACTATTCATCGGCGGCTGAGAATGCTGACCACAGCTTGACGCCGGTATGCGGCTAGCAGCGACGAGGCTGTTGCCTTCACCATGGGAGTCGGCCCTCTCGCGCTCCTGACTTCTCTGTCCAGCTCCGGGGGGAGTCGAGGGTGAAGCAATCGGCATCCTTTCTTGAAAGAGGGTTCGCAAATCCGATGAAATTCTATCCATCGCGGCCATAAAGGAGGTCTCTATCCTGTAGGTTTGCCTAGCCATAAACTCTTCCATCTGCGATTGCTTTTGCATGGCTTCGGCCGCAATGGCCGTCGCTATTGGAACGCTGACCGAGACACTTGCCGTTTGCTCAGTCTCGGTTGATATCGGTGAGGTTGACTCTGGAGTTTCCGAAGTCATCTCGATTCTCTTGTTTTTGAGCTTTGCTTGTGATCTAGTTTCCACCATAAGGCTTATGATATTATAAGGGTCCCACTGGGCGTGCCAAAAAGTGTTGGCGTTCGTGAATCTCACGGCTTGGTGATCCGGGCCAAGTGGATCTGCATCAACATGGATTGTCCTTCTTTGGTTTGGTATGGTTGGATTTGAGGATGAGTTAATTGGATGGATAGATGAGTGATGCGCCTGTTTGAGTCCGGCTTCCAATCAAACGATTGTGGCCGAGAGAGGAACTGATCTCGACCGTCAGGTTCACGGCTTGAGCTACAAGGCCGTTAATGGCGGTGCTGATGATGGTTTTCAGGTGGTGCTCCGGCACGTCGCTGGGTGGCAATGGTCGTATGATATATGAGATGAACGAAAGAGTAACAAAAATGGTGCTTCAGTGCCTTGAAAATCAATGGTCGTATGATATATTAATGAAAGTATTTTCCTACAAACTGCCACTACTCCTAAGAAAGCAAGTAAAAGTATTGAAATGGCATTACAAGAAGGTAAATGACAAGAAGTAAATGACAGGAAAATATAATCTGCTCCGTGGGAGGCTTGTGTTTGGTGTTGAACCCTTCAAACGTAGTTGGAGCCTGGTATTTATAGGGAAGTTCTTGAGAAGACAAAGAGGCTGAAAATCTGCATGGTGAGGTTGATCAGAGAGTGGGTAGTCGAATTGACATTTGGGAATGTGAAGCATGGTGGTGTGACACCTATAGACCTTGGCCGCTCCTCTGATGGTGGGCTCTGCGTCTCGGGCCTTGGAGGAGCATTTAATGCCCTGGTCTGATGGTTGGTGACTTAGCCTTACAAAATCATGGGATTTTCGCACCTAATCCCTGATTTTACTCGCCATATCTGACTTCAATCACGTCCCCTCTTTCTTGGCTCATTAAATGCTCCTACGTGGATCATGGGCTTTCTGCTGTGGTCAGAGGTATTACTTCATTAAATGAAGCATGGGACCTCAACGCTACGTGGCGACGCCACTTGACTTTCCTACTTTGGCCGTATATCTGAGGAGTTTGTCCTCGGCCGGGATTACCGAGGCCGTGATGACTTTGAATTATAAGCCTACCTTTGTTTTTAACAAAAGGAAGCGAACGATGACCTGTAATGTTCGGCCGTAAATAGATGCTAGGGCCAAGAGGAAGTTCCTTCGGTCAGTCTCCTTTGGTCAGCTTCCTCGGCCGAGATTTATTGGGCACAAATAGAAATATGGCTCAACCTCAAAGAACGCTTTGCTAGTGTTTCTCGCACCAGTATTTTCCAAATGAAGACTGATGTTCAGAATATCAAGAAAGGCCCTGAGTCTATTGATTAATATCTTCAGAAGATTAAAGATTCCAGTGATCAACTTTCGGCTGTTGGGGTTGATATCTCTGATGAAGATATCACCATTCTCACTCTTAAAGGTTTGCCTGCAGAGTACAGCACTATTAAGGCTATTATTTGTGGACGGGAGAGTATTTTGTCTATGAAAGAGCTTTGTTCTCAGCTCAAGGCAGAGGAATCTACTCTTGAAGAATCTGCTCACCAAATTCCCTTGCTTTCTGCTATGGTTGCAACTTCTCCGATTTTAGGGTCTATGCCTCCTGGTATGCCTTCTGCTCCTTATTCCTCTATTCCTATGCAACCTATGCAATATGCTTCTTCCCCATCCTCTGGTTTTCGTGGGAATAATTTTCGAGATCGTGGTAAAGGCAGAATGTCCTCTAATAATTTTCAAAGATTTCCTGGTAAATCTGGCTACAATAACTCCACTGGAATTCTTGGCAAGCCTCATCATTTTCCTCAATTTTCTGGGTCTTCTTCTCTGCCTACTTGCCAAATTTGCCACAAAAGGGGTCACATTGCTGCTACTTGTCATTATAGATCCACTTCATCTCACACTGTTGATGTTGAACCTTGTCAGATTTGTTGGAAGCGCAATCATACGGCTCTTACATGTCATTTTCGTGATAGTTATTCATCTTCTCCTTAGATGAATGCTATGTCTACTCAAGTTTCTTCTTCTCCTCATCATGAAGTTTGGATTGTAGATTTCGGTGCTACAAACCATATGACTACGAATATTTCTACTCTGTATGCTCCTACGCCTTATTCTAATTCTGATGCTATTATAGCTGCTAATGGTGAAGGTTTAGCAATTGCGCATATTGGAGTTTCTACTCTTTCCACTCCTAATCATACTTTCAAACTTAACTCAGTTCTTCATGTTCCTCAATTATCTACTGGATTATTGTCTATTAATCAATTGTGTAAGGAAAATCAATGTCGATGCATCTTTGATGCTACTTGCCTCTATATACATGACACAGTCACAGGGAACATTCTTTACAAAGGACTGAGCAGTAATGGGCTTTACCCCATGCCTCGGCCTCTCAACATTGGTGCTTCTTCTACTGCCTTCCTTGGGAAGAAAGTTACTTCAGCTTTATGGCATTGCAGGCTTGGCCATCCTGCTAACTCGGTTGCTCAACTTGCATTGGATCACTCTGGTCTCTCTACAACTTCTACTGCTTCTGCTGTTTGTGAAGCCTGTTTGAAGGGCAAATTTACTAAGTTGCCATTTCCTTTAGTTCATACTAAGTCTGAGAAACCCTTTCACATCATACACAGTGATCTTTGGGGTCCAGCTCCTTGTATTTCTCTTGAAGGGTTTAGGTACTATGTGTCTTTCATCGATGCATGTACTCGCTACACCTGGATTTTTTCCTTTAAGAAATAAATCAGAGGTTTATACTCATTTTATGCACTTTTACTCTTATGTGCTGAATCAATTTGATACTTCTATTCAAGTTTTGCAAAGTGATGGAAGGGGGGAATATATTGGCACTTAGTTTCAAAAGTTTCTGGCTTCTAAAGGCATATTACACCATCGATCTTGTCCATATACACCTGAACAAAATGGATTGGCAGAACACAAAAATAGACATTTAGTGGAAACTGCCATCACCTTATTACAAACTGCAGCTTTATATGAGAAATATTGGTTTCATGCTTGTGCTACTGCTGCTTATTTGATCAATAGATTGCCCTGTCAACCTTTGCTTATGAATGCACCATTTGAGGTATTGTTTGGCTCTTCTCCATCTCTGGCTCATCTCAAGATATTTGGTTGTGCATGCTATCCATTGATGAAGCCCTATAATCATACTAAGCTACAAGCTAAAACTACTCAGTGCATCTTTCTTGGATATGCTTCTCAGTACAAAGGATATATTTGCTTTAATTCTCAAGCTAATAAACTGATTGTATCTCGACATGTCCTCTTCGATGAGTCTCTTTTTCCTTCAAGACAATCCAAGGACAAGGTAGTTTCTCAAGCTCCTATCTCATTGTCTACTCCTTGTTATCCCCCGCATACGCCTCCATATTTCTCTCATGTACCATAAGTGGACTCTATTATCTTAGTGTCCTCCTCAGATTCTTCATTTTCAGCTCCACTTCCACCAGTTTCTGTCTGCCGCGCAAATCTCACGGCCTGGAGTTCAGGGCCGAGGGGATGTGCGTTGACACGCGGTTTCCTGCTTTCGGGTGCGGTGCAGTTGTGCGCGGGCGTGCCAGCACGGTCTACCGTGCGTCGAGATGTTGATGAGTGTAAGATGGATCAGTGATGCGCCTGTTTGAACTCATCTTCTAATCAAACGATTGTAGCCGAGAGAGGAACTAGTCTCGGCTGTTAGGTTCACGGCCTGAACTACAAGGCCGTTGAGTGATGGTGTTGGTGGTGGGTTTTGGGCGGTGCTCCAGCGTGTCGCTCAGGGAACGACGGTTGTATGATATATGGGGTGAGGGAACGAACAACAGAGATGGTGCTCCGGCGCCTTGAAAATCAAGGGTCGTATGATATATTGATGAATGAATTTTCCTTACAGTCTAACACTACTCCTAGGAAAGCAAGTAAAGATATTGAAAGTGCATTACAGGAAAAAATAAGTTGCTCCGTGGGAGGCTTTGGTTTGGTTTTTGAACCCGTTGAATGTAGCTCGAGCCTTGTATTTATAGGAAGAGTTCCTGGATGAGTAATCGAGGCTGAATTTACGCATAGTGGAGTCTGATTAGCGCAAGCGGGTGTCCAATCGACATTTGGGATCGTGAAGCATGGTGGTGTGACCCCATAAATCATGGTGAATCTCGGCCGCCGCCCTAATCGTGGTTTCTGCGCAGCTGGCCGTGGAGACGCATTTATTGCTCTGATAGCTGGTGACCTAATCTCTCAAGCTGCAAGAATTCTTGTGAGAATGTCTACGTCTAATCACTCTGTCTTCTGTCGCCACAACCTGACTTCAATCACTTCCCACCTTCCCTCATTCATTACATGCTTATTTGTGGCCAGTGGGTTTGCTGCATTAAACAGGCGCTACTTCATTAAATGAAGCATGGGTCCCTGCTATCACGTGATGATACGACTTTAATATTTCTGACCGCGATTTTGCTTGGCCTCGGCCTCGGCCTGCACTCGAGGCCGAGATGATCATGCCTTGGCATTTTTCTTTTGTCTTCAGGAAGACAAAGCACTTTGTTGAAACGCTGCGTTTCAGTTTTACGAGCAAGTGCCAGGGCCGAGAAAGGGGGCTCCTTCGGCCAGCTCATGGCCGTGATTTATTAGGCACAAACAGTTTCTGAGCTTTCTAATTCCAATGATGTGTTTGATTTTGCTGAAGCTTCTGTTTTTGGTGCTCCCACTTCTCAAACAGCTGATCTGCAGTATGTTCTTCCTCTTGCTCCTCAAAATCATCATGCCATGCAAACAAGAAGTAAATCTGTTATTTTAAACCTAAAGCACTTCTTGCAACAAATGCGACTGTCAATGTGGTTTCTGAGCCTCATACTTTTGCCTCAGCAGTTAAGGTTCCTCAATGGCTACATGCCATGCAAGAAGAAATAGATGCATTGAAAACTCAAGGTACTTGGACATTGGTACCTCTTCCTCCTCATCGTAATTTGGCGGGATGTAAATGGGTTTATCGTATTAAAAAGAATCTAGATGGGTCTGTTGCTCGGTACAAAGCACGGCTTGTGGCTAAGGGCTTTTCCCAAGAAGCTGGTTTAGATTATTCTGAGACTTTTAGCCCTATCGTTAAGCCTTCTATAGTTCGATTGGTGCTTGCTCTTTCTGCTACTTTTGGTTGGCAATTACAACAACTTGATGTGAAGAATGCCTTTCTTCATGGCATTCTTCATGAGGAAGTATATATATATATATATATATATGTCTCAACCTCCTGGATTTATTGATTCTGAAAATCCAAATCTTGTGTGTAAGTTGCACAAGTCCCTTTATGGCCTCAAGCAAGCTCCTCGAGCTTGGAATGACAGATTCACTCAATTTCTTCCCTCTCTTGGCTTTAAGGCTTCTCATGCTGACCCTTCTCTTTTTGTCCTCAAGGAGGCTGATTCTTTAGTCTTTCTCTTGTTATACGTAGATGATATCATCATCACTGGCTCTCATTCTACTGTTATTCAAATGGTTATTGATCAACTTTCGAAGGAATTTGATATGAAGCATCTTGGAGCTCTTCATTACTTTCTTGGTCTTCAAATTCAGTATCCATCTAATCACATTTTTATTCATCAGTCTAAATATATTCATGATGTGCTTACGAAAGCTAATCTTTTGGATTGCAAGCCTTGTGTTACGCCTTGTCATCCCAATCATAAAAGACGCTTGTAAAGTTCTCCAAAGATGATTGCATAGTCTTTCAAGTCTTTGATGTTGCTTCCTTCGCCTAATTTCTCCTTCATTGTCTTTCTCCAATCGTCCTCTTCCAGCAACTCTTCCTGGGTCATTGCCTCAACTATTGGCGTGTCCCCTTTATTACAGTAATATTAGGTTGCTCTTGGACAAACGAGAGCTTTGACCCCAATGTAGCCAAAGCATCAGCGTACCTATTAGTGATCCCTGGGATGTGCTCCATCACAATTTGCTTGAAAGATTTAATAAGTCTTTCGGCAGCTGTACGATATGGGGCCAAGGTTGCCTCTTTCACAGCAAAGCTACCTTGTAATTGACTTAGCAACAGGTTCGAATCACCGATGATCTTCATCTTTTCTACGCCCATTTCTCTTGTCGTAGATAACCCCATAACAAAAGCTTCATACTCCGCCACATTATTCGTACATGGAAAATTTAGTTTGAACGAGAGGGCTGTGGCCTGCCCCTCGGGGTTAATAAGTACCACGCCTGCTCCCTCGCCATTCGTACATGGCAACCACTTCCGACAGCTCTCCCAACACTTCTTCGGAGAGGGTGGACCCTTCTGCTTCAGGGAATAGGGCTAACATGTCAATCACGATCTCAAACTCAGACAATTGTAGCAACCAACGTGCAAGGCGTCCTGACAACACTGGTCTCGTGAGCAAATACCTTGTAGGATCAAATCTCACTATGAGATTTAGCTTGTGAGCAAGAAAATAATGTCGCAATCGTTGTGCAGCATAGACAAGGGCAAGGAATAAGAGCTTCGTCTTCGGGTATCTTGTCTCAGCTCCCCTTAACTGCCTACTCACATAATAAATAGGGTTTTCCTCCCCATCATGGCCATCAGGCAAGCAAAGCCCCAACCGCAACATTTGTTGCAGCTAAATAAAGCTTCAGTGGAAGTCCTGGGATGGGCGCCTTCATTGTGGGCAGCTTGGCGATCAATTGTTGCACTCGCTGATAGGCTTCTTGGCATTCCTTGCTCCTTACATACGGCTTGCCTTTCTTGAGTAAAGGAGTGAAGACGCTCATTTGTTGATCTCCACAAATCTCACACCCTGGTGCTCCGGGCCGAGGGTATTCGCGTCAACACGGGTCGTCTTTCTTTGGTGCGGCGTGTTTGTGCTTGGGCGTGCCAACACGGTCTACCGTGCATTCGAGGGTGATGCGAGTGGATGGATGGATGTATGAGTTGGGCACCTGTCTGAGTTTGACTTCCAATTAAAGCGACTGTGACTGAGAGAGGAACTGGTCTTGGTCATCAGGTTCACGGCCTGAGCTACAAGGCCGTTAATGGTGGTGTTAGTGGTGGATTTTTTGGTGGTGCTCCGATGCGTTGCTGGAGTGCAATGGTCATATGATATGTGGAAAGAACGGAGAAGTAACAAGGATGGTGCTCCGGCGCCTTGAAAAATCAAGGGTCGTTTGATATATTGATGAACGGATTTTCTTACAATCTGCCACTACTCTTAGGAAAGCAGGTAAAGGTATTGAGAGTGCATTACAAAAAGATAAATGACAAAAAAATATAATTTGGTCCGTGAGAGGCTTGTGTTTTTGGTGTCGACCTCGTAAACGTAGTTGGAGCTTGGTATTTATAGAAAAGACTCTGGGGGATAGTGAGGCTGACATCCGCATGACGTGGTCGATCAGAGATAGTGGGTAGTCTGGACAACATTTGGGAATGTGAAGTATGGTGGTGTGACCCCCCATAAATCTCAGTCGCCGCCCTGATCGTCGGTTTTGCATCTTGGGCCTTGGAAGAGCATTTAATGTTCTGGTCTGATGGTTGGTGGCCTAATCTTACAAGTCACAAGATTTGGCACCTAATCATCTTGATTTTACTCACAATATACTGACTTCAATCACTTCCCTTATTCCCTTATGCATTAAATGCTCCTGCGCGGATCATGGGTCTTCTACTGCAGTCAGGAGCATTATCTCATTAAATGAAGCGTGGGACCCCAATGACATGTGGCAACGCCCCTTGACCTTTTCACATTGGCCGTGTCACTACTACAATTTTAGCTTATACCGACGGACTAATACTGGCAAAAGAGCAGCTTAGCCAGTACTTGGATCCAACACTGGCGAAATAAAGTCATTTGTCACTACTAAATAATATTGACCAAGTTTTTTGTCATTACAAAATTTACTGACCAGCCCCTATGCTAGTCTCTTTTAGCGCGGGAAGCAAAAACTTAAGCGCCTAAACTTTTAGAGTCACTGACGAGTTCTATTGCCAATACTTTTCTTAAAATATAATTGTTAACTTCAATTCTTTACTTAAACATTTCTACTTCCTCCAAACCGACCATCTCTTCCCTCTTCTTTTCATTGAAGAAGGAATTGTACTCTTCCTTAAAGCTAGTGGAGTTGGAGGAATGTGTGAAAGTGATTTTCATGTCTGCTGGTTCAGATTGAGAGAGACAGATTAAATTTTGGGGTTTTCTTTGCTCTTCTCAATTGGGGTTGTTGATTCAGATTGAAAGAGAGATTAAATTTGAGGGTTTCTTTGCTCTTTTCAGTTGGGGCTGACTTGGTTGTTCTTCTTTAAAGAGAGCCCCTGTTCTGGTGAGATTTTTGTTCTTATTTTGTTTGTTTATTTTATTTTTTCAAGTATTTGAGAATAGGTAATGACCCATGAATCCTTCCAATTAGTTGTATAGATGAAGCCTGATTGCATCCTTTGATTTTTCAAAGCTCTTGTTTTAATTTTTTATTATTTGTTGGTGAAGTCTGATGTGTGGGTATTCTCTGAGCAAGGTAGGGTGCTATATACCTTATTTATGTGATTTTCTGCTCTTAGTGGATTGGATGCTTTCGATTCCTTAGCAGAGCTAATTCTTGTCTTTGCGGAACCAGAGCTAATTCAATCTTCTCCTTTCTCTAGGTACGGTACAAAGAAGACCAAGTGGATGGAACAACACTCAGACCCAATCGACACAGTACCGAGCCAGAGCAGTCTAACAAGGGACAAGAGACTATTTGTTCACAGCTTCACATTCTAGTGCCAAGGTGCCCAGCTAAAGCCAAAGGTGTATTATTCTATTGCAGGAGTGTTGAATTTTTGTTGGAAACTTAGAATCCAGGTGTGTTTCCCTTTACTTTTTTCTCTTAAGACAGTAAGTATGAGGGATGATCTGTGCTGAATAATTGTATTTGGTGCCTTGCACTCAATATTAGGTGAACTATGGATAAAAGTTGGGTACATTTGAGGAGAAATTGTAAGGAATACGCAGACGGAATGAGAATGTTTTTAGATGACGTCTTTGCCAAAGTGGGTTTTGGAGAGAGGGTCATATGTCCTTGCAAAAAATGTTGTAACCGTTATCGCTATGAAAGAAACATCATCCAGCTGCATCTTATAGAAAAAGGAATGGATCCCAGATATATGAATGGCCCTTGGAGGCATCATGGGGAGCCCATGACAAATTTACCATTCCAAGAGGATATAGAATCAGTTCACAATGAAGAAATTTGTATAGATGACATTCATGATTTCCTCAATGAAGCCTTTGTGCAACCAATAATTGGAGAAACTGTTGGGACTTCGAGAGAGCCACCTATCTTTGATGGCCAAACACCTGAGGCTGAAATGTTTTATAAGTTACTTGAAGAAGCAGATATGGAGTTGTACCCCGGGTGTAAATATAAGAAATTTTATTCTGTTGTAAGATTGTTCCAGATTAAATGTTTAGGGAACATGAGTGATAATGTCTTTCCAATGCTGTTACAATTGGTTAAACAATTGTTGCCAGAGGGGGATTGTTTACCAAAAAATAATTATGATGCTAAAAAAATCATTAGGGAGTTGGGACTCACAGTTGAGAGGATCGACGCTTGCCCCAATGATTGTATGTTGTTTTGGAAAGATACATTAGACTTGACTGAGCGTGCACTTTGTGGTGCCTCAAGGTACAGAGTCAATATTGTGGGAGGTTGTTCGAGTAAGAACATATCAGCTAAGGTTCCAGCCAAGGTTCTTCGGTATTTTCCATTAAAACTAAGGTTGCAAAGATTGTTTATGTCGAAGCATACCGCTGAAGATATGAGATGGCATGCAACCGAATGTCCTAAAGATGGATTCATGAGGCACCCATCAGATTCTCGTGCGTAGAAGCATTTGGATTCCTTATACCCTGAATTTTCTTCGGAGATACGCAACGTGCGATTGGGGCTTGCGAGTGATGGGTTTAATCCCTTTTCAAATATGAGCAAACCCCATAGTACATGGCCTGTTGTATTGTCTGTTTATAATTTGCCTTCGTGGATGTGTATGAAGCAACCAAATTTATTGTTATCGTTAATAATTCCTGGTCCTGATGGGCCTGGCAATAATATTGACATGTATTTGAAGCCTTTAATCGATGAGTTGAAAGAGTTGTGGGAGGTTGGTATTAAGACGTTTGATGTGTTTGCCAACCAAACTTTTACAATGAAGGCTGCATTGTTATGGACGATTAATGACTTTCCAGCCTATGCGATTCTTTCAGGATGGAGCACAATGGGGAAGAAAGCGTGTCCGCATTGCATGGATGATACAGTCTCAATGCATTTGGCAAATAGTACTAAGATGTGTTATATGGGTCATCGAAGATTTCTACCTACACAACATCGGTTTCGAAGAGATAAAGCAGCCTTTAACGGTAAGGAAGAACATGCTCTTCCACCTATTCCCTTGACAGGTTCCTAGTGTTTAGAAAAATTGTCAAGTTTGACATTCACATTTCGAAAACCCAAAAAGTGATCTTGTTGGGCAAGGAAAACCCAAAAAACGTTCTTGTCCCATTAGGAATACAAATACATGTCCCACAATGAAAATAAATAGTAATAAAGTTCAGTGAAAGAAGAAAAGCATATTCTTTGAGTTACCATATTGGCAATATCTTTTGATACGACATAACCCTGATCTAATGCATATTGAATATATTTATGTGAATTTGGACTTGTGATGGATGATGATTTTCTTAGGTTTTTAACTTTGCAAGTATGCAAATTGTGATTGAGATTACTCTCACAATTTGCTTGGTATGTAATATATATTTATGTGAATTTGGACTTGTGATGGATGATGATTTTCTTAGGTTTTTAACTTTGCAAGTATGCAAATTGTGATTGAGATTACTCTCACAATTTGCTTGGTATGTAATATATATTTATGTGAATTTGGACTTGTGATGGATGATGATTTTCTTAGGTTTTTAACTTTGCAAGTATGCAAATTGTGATTGAGATTACTCTCACAATTTGCTTGGTATGTAATATATATTTATGTGAATTTGGACTTGTGATGGATGATGATTTTCTTAGGTTTTTAACTTTGCAAGTATGCAAATTGTGATTGAGATTACTCTCACAATTTGCTTGGTATGTAATATATATTTATGTGAATTTGGACTTGTGATGGATGATGATTTTCTTAGGTTTTTAACTTTGCAAGTATGCAAATTGTGATTGAGATTACTCTCACAATTTGCTTGGTATGTAATATATATTTATGTGAATTTGGACTTGTGATGGATGATGATTTTCTTAGGTTTTTAACTTTGCAAGTATGCAAATTGTGATTGAGATTACTCTCACAATTTGCTTGGTATGTAATATATATTTATGTGAATTTGGACTTGTGATGGATGATGATTTTCTTAGGTTTTTAACTTTGCAAGTATGCAAATTGTGATTGAGATTACTCTCACAATTTGCTTGGTATGTAATATATATTTATGTGAATTTGGACTTGTGATGGATGATGATTTTCTTAGGTTTTTAACTTTGCAAGTATGCAAATTGTGATTGAGATTACTCTCACAATTTGCTTGGTATGTAATATATATTTATGTGAATTTGGACTTGTGATGGATGATGATTTTCTTAGGTTTTTAACTTTGCAAGTATGCAAATTGTGATTGAGATTACTCTCACAATTTGCTTGGTATGTAATATATATTTATGTGAATTTGGACTTGTGATGGATGATGATTTTCTTAGGTTTTTAACTTTGCAAGTATGCAAATTGTGATTGAGATTACTCTCACAATTTGCTTGGTATGTAATATATATTTATGTGAATTTGGACTTGTGATGGATGATGATTTTCTTAGGTTTTTAACTTTGCAAGTATGCAAATTGTGATTGAGATTACTCTCACAATTTGCTTGGTATGTAATATATATTTATGTGAATTTGGACTTGTGATGGATGATGATTTTCTTAGGTTTTTAACTTTGCAAGTATGCAAATTGTGATTGAGATTACTCTCACAATTTGCTTGGTATGTAATATATATTTATGTGAATTTGGACTTGTGATGGATGATGATTTTCTTAGGTTTTTAACTTTGCAAGTATGCAAATTGTGATTGAGATTACTCTCACAATTTGCTTGGTATGTAATATATATTTATGTGAATTTGGACTTGTGATGGATGATGATTTTCTTAGGTTTTTAACTTTGCAAGTATGCAAATTGTGATTGAGATTACTCTCACAATTTGCTTGGTATGTAATATATATTTATGTGAATTTGGACTTGTGATGGATGATGATTTTCTTAGGTTTTTAACTTTGCAAGTATGCAAATTGTGATTGAGATTACTCTCACAATTTGCTTGGTATGTAATATATATTTATGTGAATTTGGACTTGTGATGGATGATGATTTTCTTAGGTTTTTAACTTTGCAAGTATGCAAATTGTGATTGAGATTACTCTCACAATTTGCTTGGTATGTAATATATATTTATGTGAATTTGGACTTGTGATGGATGATGATTTTCTTAGGTTTTTAACTTTGCAAGTATGCAAATTGTGATTGAGATTACTCTCACAATTTGCTTGGTATGTAATATATATTTATGTGAATTTGGACTTGTGATGGATGATGATTTTCTTAGGTTTTTAACTTTGCAAGTATGCAAATTGTGATTGAGATTACTCTCACAATTTGCTTGGTATGTAATATATATTTATGTGAATTTGGACTTGTGATGGATGATGATTTTCTTAGGTTTTTAACTTTGCAAGTATGCAAATTGTGATTGAGATTACTCTCACAATTTGCTTGGTATGTAATATATATTTATGTGAATTTGGACTTGTGATGGATGATGATTTTCTTAGGTTTTTAACTTTGCAAGTATGCAAATTGTGATTGAGATTACTCTCACAATTTGCTTGGTATGTAATATATATTTATGTGAATTTGGACTTGTGATGGATGATGATTTTCTTAGGTTTTTAACTTTGCAAGTATGCAAATTGTGATTGAGATTACTCTCACAATTTGCTTGGTATGTAATATATATTTATGTGAATTTGGACTTGTGATGGATGATGATTTTCTTAGGTTTTTAACTTTGCAAGTATGCAAATTGTGATTGAGATTACTCTCACAATTTGCTTGGTATGTAATATATATTTATGTGAATTTGGACTTGTGATGGATGATGATTTTCTTAGGTTTTTAACTTTGCAAGTATGCAAATTGTGATTGAGATTACTCTCACAATTTGCTTGGTATGTAATATATATTTATGTGAATTTGGACTTGTGATGGATGATGATTTTCTTAGGTTTTTAACTTTGCAAGTATGCAAATTGTGATTGAGATTACTCTCACAATTTGCTTGGTATGTAATATATATTTATGTGAATTTGGACTTGTGATGGATGATGATTTTCTTAGGTTTTTAACTTTGCAAGTATGCAAATTGTGATTGAGATTACTCTCACAATTTGCTTGGTATGTAATATATATTTATGTGAATTTGGACTTGTGATGGATGATGATTTTCTTAGGTTTTTAACTTTGCAAGTATGCAAATTGTGATTGAGATTACTCTCACAATTTGCTTGGTATGTAATATATATTTATGTGAATTTGGACTTGTGATGGATGATGATTTTCTTAGGTTTTTAACTTTGCAAGTATGCAAATTGTGATTGAGATTACTCTCACAATTTGCTTGGTATGTAATATATATTTATGTGAATTTGGACTTGTGATGGATGATGATTTTCTTAGGTTTTTAACTTTGCAAGTATGCAAATTGTGATTGAGATTACTCTCACAATTTGCTTGGTATGTAATATATATTTATGTGAATTTGGACTTGTGATGGATGATGATTTTCTTAGGTTTTTAACTTTGCAAGTATGCAAATTGTGATTGAGATTACTCTCACAATTTGCTTGGTATGTAATATATATTTATGTGAATTTGGACTTGTGATGGATGATGATTTTCTTAGGTTTTTAACTTTGCAAGTATGCAAATTGTGATTGAGATTACTCTCACAATTTGCTTGGTATGTAATATATATTTATGTGAATTTGGACTTGTGATGGATGATGATTTTCTTAGGTTTTTAACTTTGCAAGTATGCAAATTGTGATTGAGATTACTCTCACAATTTGCTTGGTATGTAATATATATTTATGTGAATTTGGACTTGTGATGGATGATGATTTTCTTAGGTTTTTAACTTTGCAAGTATGCAAATTGTGATTGAGATTACTCTCACAATTTGCTTGGTATGTAATATATATTTATGTGAATTTGGACTTGTGATGGATGATGATTTTCTTAGGTTTTTAACTTTGCAAGTATGCAAATTGTGATTGAGATTACTCTCACAATTTGCTTGGTATGTAATATATATTTATGTGAATTTGGACTTGTGATGGATGATGATTTTCTTAGGTTTTTAACTTTGCAAGTATGCAAATTGTGATTGAGATTACTCTCACAATTTGCTTGGTATGTAATATATATTTATGTGAATTTGGACTTGTGATGGATGATGATTTTCTTAGGTTTTTAACTTTGCAAGTATGCAAATTGTGATTGAGATTACTCTCACAATTTGCTTGGTATGTAATATATATTTATGTGAATTTGGACTTGTGATGGATGATGATTTTCTTAGGTTTTTAACTTTGCAAGTATGCAAATTGTGATTGAGATTACTCTCACAATTTGCTTGGTATGTAATATATATTTATGTGAATTTGGACTTGTGATGGATGATGATTTTCTTAGGTTTTTAACTTTGCAAGTATGCAAATTGTGATTGAGATTACTCTCACAATTTGCTTGGTATGTAATATATATTTATGTGAATTTGGACTTGTGATGGATGATGATTTTCTTAGGTTTTTAACTTTGCAAGTATGCAAATTGTGATTGAGATTACTCTCACAATTTGCTTGGTATGTAATATATATTTATGTGAATTTGGACTTGTGATGGATGATGATTTTCTTAGGTTTTTAACTTTGCAAGTATGCAAATTGTGATTGAGATTACTCTCACAATTTGCTTGGTATGTAATATATATTTATGTGAATTTGGACTTGTGATGGATGATGATTTTCTTAGGTTTTTAACTTTGCAAGTATGCAAATTGTGATTGAGATTACTCTCACAATTTGCTTGGTATGTAATATATATTTATGTGAATTTGGACTTGTGATGGATGATGATTTTCTTAGGTTTTTAACTTTGCAAGTATGCAAATTGTGATTGAGATTACTCTCACAATTTGCTTGGTATGTAATATATATTTATGTGAATTTGGACTTGTGATGGATGATGATTTTCTTAGGTTTTTAACTTTGCAAGTATGCAAATTGTGATTGAGATTACTCTCACAATTTGCTTGGTATGTAATATATATTTATGTGAATTTGGACTTGTGATGGATGATGATTTTCTTAGGTTTTTAACTTTGCAAGTATGCAAATTGTGATTGAGATTACTCTCACAATTTGCTTGGTATGTAATATATATTTATGTGAATTTGGACTTGTGATGGATGATGATTTTCTTAGGTTTTTAACTTTGCAAGTATGCAAATTGTGATTGAGATTACTCTCACAATTTGCTTGGTATGTAATATATATTTATGTGAATTTGGACTTGTGATGGATGATGATTTTCTTAGGTTTTTAACTTTGCAAGTATGCAAATTGTGATTGAGATTACTCTCACAATTTGCTTGGTATGTAATATATATTTATGTGAATTTGGACTTGTGATGGATGATGATTTTCTTAGGTTTTTAACTTTGCAAGTATGCAAATTGTGATTGAGATTACTCTCACAATTTGCTTGGTATGTAATATATATTTATGTGAATTTGGACTTGTGATGGATGATGATTTTCTTAGGTTTTTAACTTTGCAAGTATGCAAATTGTGATTGAGATTACTCTCACAATTTGCTTGGTATGTAATATATATTTATGTGAATTTGGACTTGTGATGGATGATGATTTTCTTAGGTTTTTAACTTTGCAAGTATGCAAATTGTGATTGAGATTACTCTCACAATTTGCTTGGTATGTAATATATATTTATGTGAATTTGGACTTGTGATGGATGATGATTTTCTTAGGTTTTTAACTTTGCAAGTATGCAAATTGTGATTGAGATTACTCTCACAATTTGCTTGGTATGTAATATATATTTATGTGAATTTGGACTTGTGATGGATGATGATTTTCTTAGGTTTTTAACTTTGCAAGTATGCAAATTGTGATTGAGATTACTCTCACAATTTGCTTGGTATGTAATATATATTTATGTGAATTTGGACTTGTGATGGATGATGATTTTCTTAGGTTTTTAACTTTGCAAGTATGCAAATTGTGATTGAGATTACTCTCACAATTTGCTTGGTATGTAATATATATTTATGTGAATTTGGACTTGTGATGGATGATGATTTTCTTAGGTTTTTAACTTTGCAAGTATGCAAATTGTGATTGAGATTACTCTCACAATTTGCTTGGTATGTAATATATATTTATGTGAATTTGGACTTGTGATGGATGATGATTTTCTTAGGTTTTTAACTTTGCAAGTATGCAAATTGTGATTGAGATTACTCTCACAATTTGCTTGGTATGTAATATATATTTATGTGAATTTGGACTTGTGATGGATGATGATTTTCTTAGGTTTTTAACTTTGCAAGTATGCAAATTGTGATTGAGATTACTCTCACAATTTGCTTGGTATGTAATATATATTTATGTGAATTTGGACTTGTGATGGATGATGATTTTCTTAGGTTTTTAACTTTGCAAGTATGCAAATTGTGATTGAGATTACTCTCACAATTTGCTTGGTATGTAATATATATTTATGTGAATTTGGACTTGTGATGGATGATGATTTTCTTAGGTTTTTAACTTTGCAAGTATGCAAATTGTGATTGAGATTACTCTCACAATTTGCTTGGTATGTAATATATATTTATGTGAATTTGGACTTGTGATGGATGATGATTTTCTTAGGTTTTTAACTTTGCAAGTATGCAAATTGTGATTGAGATTACTCTCACAATTTGCTTGGTCTGTAATATATATTTATGTGAATTTGGACATGTGATGGATGATGATTTTCAGGTTTTTATTTGTATTAGAATGATATGTGCTAAAATTATGCAGAAGTACAGAATCTGGAAAATATACAGGAGTCCTAAACTTGAATGGGCCTGGAAATTTGACCAAAAAAAAATGGGCATGGAAATTTTTTTTTAAAAAACCACCTTCAGCTGTTGGTCTTTTTGGGCCTCGGCAGAAACCTCCACCGACCCGACCCGACCCGACTTATTCGGGTTTCGAATTCATTCGAAATTGGGCCTAAAATTGAGGTGTACGGTTTGTCCATTGGGCCTGCCGACATGACCCGGTTCGGTGACCGGTTTGGGCCTAAACCCGACCCGACCCGACCTGTGTTCACCCCTAAGAGATTGTAATCTAAAGAGATGTTTATCAATGTCACACAAAGAAAACTAGAACAAAAACAAAATAAAGATTGAAATCACAAGGACTTCCACACACACGCCAACACCAAGGGGGTTTTGATTTGATTTTGTAAATAAAAGAAAACAAAACAGAATTTAAATTAGAATTTAAGAGAAATTGCTCTCTACCCTCAATTTACTGCTTGCTAGATGTGGCTAAAAACGGGTATCAGAATTGTGGGTGTCCAATCCCACGTTTCAATTTTTTTTGTGATTTTTTTTATTCCAACAGGCCTCAAGCCTCATAACGATTTTTTTGTTTATCAATGTCACACAAAGAAAACTAGAACACAATTAAACACGAAAACAAAATAAAGATTGAAATCACAAGGACTTCCACACACACGCCAACACCAAGGGGGTTTTGATTTGATTTTGTAAATAAAAGAAAACAAAACAGAATTTAAATTAGAGTTTAAGAGAAATTAGTTTAAAATCAATCAAGAACAATAGCTAGGACTCACTATCCACCTCCAAACAATCAATCAATCCATAAACAACAATAGATAATCAATTTCTAGCAAGCATATGATGACGACACTCACAACAAGATCATGGCATTTGACTCGAGTTGTATGATTCTCTCTTAAGTGTATGTAAAGTGTATGGCATTTACATCAATACGTGTATTCTTAATTGAAATCCAGTATGGCATTTACTCAATTTAACAATCAAGAATCCATTAAGATCAAAGAGAATATGAGTGTCACAAAAACCCTAAAACATGGCATTTGTTATTAGGAATTCAAGAATCATAACTAGTTCTTAACCCAATTATTCGTTGCAAACAAGAACACATTCAATATGGCAATTGACCTATGTTCTACAACAATTTAATTCCGATACATGCTTCAAAGTTAGCTACTCAAAGAAACAAAATATCAGAATTCACATAACATCGAGAAACCGAAATCATCCGGCTTGTAGAAACTGAAAAATCCATTCAAACTTGTTTATAGAATTGAAATCATGTTTAGGGCTTCAAGATTAAGCCCTAACTAACAAGAATTTAGTTACTCATGTTCTTGGATGAACTCAAAAATAAATACATAAGAACTGAAAATTAAAAGAAGAAAGGAAAAGAAAGAACTCGTTGGCCTTGGAATGCTTTGTATGGGGCCTTGGATGGCCTTTTATATGACTTACATCAAAGTCCTAAACCCTAAAATTGACTGAAAATTCGTCCAAGAAGTCTTAGTAAACAAGGAATCCAAATAGGAAAGTAAAGATCACAATTCCTAACTCCACAGGGAAATACAGCTCAGCCCAATTGTCACACGATTTGGGGATCTTCGGCCTTCTAGAAAAATCAGGAAAAATATATTTTAGAAAGATAAATGTCTTATCTTTCCAACCATATACAGCACGTAACTTGGAAAATTCGGGAAGGCTTCCGTTTCTTCATATTCATGTAACATGTACGAAACTGTCATGTCTGCACGTGGGCTAACTTTACTTGTAATACTGTGCCAATTGGCTCGGTAGAAAATTCTAGAAAAATCATAGATTGAACTTCAAGGTGTTACTTTCATCTCCAATTGGCTTGCGCTCAAATTCCTCCGAATAGTTGATTTTCCCTGAAAAACCTTCTAAGAGCGCAGAAAAGCTGAAAATCAGAAAAGTGAAGTAATAAGCCCTTTTTAAATCTAATTCTTCTACAAAACCTAAGTAAAAAGAGTACACAAATGAGTATATTTATGGACTTATCACTATTTTAATTGTAAATTAACATGTTCAATTTTACCATATCTTCAGATACCTACAAACGTTAAAGAAATATGTTCGGAATAAGAGTTATCCTGAAGGAAGTATGGAACAAGGATATCTTGTCGACGAGGGATTAGCTATGTGTACCATGTATCTTAGCAATGTTGAGACTCGAAGGAATCGAAAGGGTCGAAATGCTGATGGTATTGGTCGTGGTGTCATTGGGGAGCTAAAAGTTTTTGACTCTTTTGGTCATTCTAAGGGTTCAGCTGAACAAATATATCTTGACAAAGATGTTTGGGACCAATGTCGCAGAGTTGTCTTGTTCAATTGCGATGAAGTTTCTCCCTTTTTAGAGTAAGATATATATGAATAAAAACAAGCAAGTTGTTGATACTTTTTTTTTTCAATCCTCAATTATGATCTAATAACTAACAAGTCATTACATTATATTGTAAAACAGAAAATGCTTCCAAGAATTGAGACAAAGTAATCGACGAAAGACCATACGGGAAATTGAGGGGATGAGAAATAAGATATTTCCAACTTGGTTCAAGGATCATGTAAGTATGTTTAGTTGTAATCTGATTCATTTTATGTTGCTGCACCATATTTTTAATTAAAGTTATTTACTTTAGTTGTTGTTTTAAATTATAGGTTACTAAATTGTACACAGCCCATGATCTGTCAATATCTGAGGACTTGCATTGGCTATCAATTGGTCCTAGTAGATTTGTGAACAAGTATAAGAATCACATAATTCATGGGTGCAGGTTCCGGATTGAATCCGTAGACGATAAAAAGAAGAATCAGAATAGTGGTGTATTTCAATGTGCGGAGACATCTAGTTACTCAAGCGCAAGAGATCGCAATCCAGTAATTGGCAATGTTGATTATTATGGTGTTCTTAAAGATGTTTATGAACTTAATTATGGGGGTCAAACAGAACGGGATGATAATGGTCGGAAAATTACACTATTTAACTTCGACTTGGTTGATACTGCTAGTGATAGGGGGATGAAGTTTGATGGGTATGGTTTCCCTTTGGTTAATTTCAATCGATTGCGACAAACGAAAGACACTTTCATATTGGCTTCTCAAGCTACACAAGTGTTTTATGTTGTAGATCCCAAAGACAGTCATTGGCATGTGCCAACCCAAACTCAACCAAGAGATTTTTTTGATGTGCTAGAACATAGTGATCTAGCTCCAACTATAGATAACCCTTTAAGTACTACTCATAATTATGCCATTCCGAATCTTGATGATCAGTTGCTAGACAATGAGGAATTGCATATTAGGTTTGATATGGATGAGATGGTAGATGAGGATGAGCCCGGAAATGAGGATGAACTTTATGATGACATGGAGTATTGAATTTTTCATGTATTTTAATGAGCTCTGTGCTTAAATGGACTATGTAATTTTGAGAATATTGTACAAGAATTTCTTTAGTGGATTGTTTTGTATTGAAATGTTGAAGTACTAGTTTCTTTTACCAATGATTTCTGATCAATTTGTTACCCCACTACTACAAAAAGTGAAAAAGATGACCAGAAAAAGACGACGGTAGAAGAAAAAACTGCCGTTGTGTTTAAAAAGACGACGGTAACAAAAAAACCGTCGTGGATAAGTGACTTAAACAACTAAAAAACGGAGGTGCTATTGAATATTTTTTTATAACGACGCACACAAATAAAAAAGCGTCGTCTTATTAAAAAGGTTTTCTTCAGAGTTAAAATATGACCAAAAAACGACGACAGCAGATATGACAAGCGTCGTCTTTTAAAAATCAAGTGTCCTTTTTTTTGGTAAAGACATGGTTGTTTTGAAAAAACTGTCGTCTATTATATGTAAAGATGACGGTTTTTTTTAAAAAGGGTCGTCTATTATGAAGTAAAGATGACGGTTTTTTTTTTAAAAAGGGTCGTCTATTATATGTAAAGATGACGCTTTTTTGTAAAAAAGGGTCGTCTATTATATGTAAAGATGACAGTTTTTTTTAAAAAATGGTCGTCTATTATATGTAAAGATGACGCTTTTTTGTGAAAAA
>NW_018923225.1:182158-197711 GCF_002207925.1 Prunus avium | reverse complement strand
TCCAAACGTACAGAGCTCTATTAATGGCGTCACTCTCCAATTGAAGCTTCAGGCCAACAATTTTAACCTAAAAACCAAGCCTTTTCCAAGTTCTTTGTCTTCACAAATATATAAAAAAAAATCCACAAATATATATATGAAAGCTCATTTCTGGCAAGGGGGAAGTTGGTGATGGCAAATGAGAAGTTGGTGATGGCAAGTGGGAAGTTGGTGCTGGCAAGTGGGAAGTTGGTGCTGGCAAGGGAGAAGTTGGTGCTGGCAAGTGAGAAGTTGGTGCTGGCAAGGGGGAAGTTGGTGCTGGCAAGTGAGAAGTTGGTGCTGGCAAGTGGGAAGTTGGTGCTGGCAAGTGGGAAGTTGGTGCTGGCAAGGGAGAAGTTGGTGCTGGCAAGTGAGAAGTTGGTGCTGGCAAGGGGGAAGTTGGTGCTGGCAAGGGGGAAGTTGGTGCTGGCAAGCGGGAAGTTGGTGCTGGGAAGAGGAAAGTTGGTGCGGAAAGAAGGATAGTTGGTGTTGGTATCGTATCTTCTACATCAAGATCGGTGAAATCCCCACCACCATCTCCTTCGACTTCCTCGTTAACCCTAGCCTCATCAGCACCATTGTCATTATTTATACAACCAGCTGACCCATTATTGCCACTGTCCCCGTGTCCTTCTGTGCATTCTTCGGCACCATCATCATTTTCAGATATACTTGAGAGTTTGCCTTTCTGGATATTTTGACAACTTGCAAGAACTTCTTCTTGCGGCTGTAAGGCAACTCCTGAAAAAGATACATACATCAGTTAAAGCGGGGAATGATCATGTATCAAAAGTACATTTGCGGCGCTTACTTTGATACTTGGTTGATTTCCTTACTTTGATACTTGGTTGACTTCCTGTTGTGGATGCGAGCATTAGAAGTTGTCACAAAAGATTTCGCATGCTTAAGGATTGGTGCAGCAAGTTCTTTTCTGGCCTTGGGAGGATCAATCGCAACCACTTTGGGCATAAACTTTTTTGGTTTCTTAGAAGCACACCCTCTACGCCGTGATTGGCTTCTTGCTTTCTCTTTTCATGAACACTACTCTTTTCTCCGTCACAAGATGCTTGTCGATATGTTTTTCTATCCGATCTGGAGAACTTCCCAACAATCTTACCACTTTTTGAAGTAAATGTCAAGTTTCGCTTCTCACTTAGGTAAATAGCTCTGTCCTCTGGCACCAGCCTTAGATGGCGATCGATAGAAGGGAGCAGTCCTGCACAACTATTCGTGTGAAATCGGTTGAAAGAGGCAAAACAACGGTTCCAGTAGACCCTGTAACCTTTTGAGAAGCTGCCAGCTCTTCCTTTATCAGCCAATGCAAAAGCAAATTCCCTACTATGGTCTGCAGCACCATTCCAATAAAACTTGTGCATTGAAGACGGTTCGTGGTAACCAGGCCCCAGTGGAACGCCTTGATCAAGCCCATGTTGTAGTTTAACCCGATGTGGTGAATAATAAACAGAAGTTTCACCATGGTTATCTCCGAAAGTAGGTAGTGGAAGACTCGCCACATTCAGGATGGCATTTCTTTTCTGCGGTGCACCGCTCGTCATTACCATGGAAATCTTTGCTACTCCATCCAGATCTCCATAGAGGGACACATGCTCAAACCCTTTCGGCACCATGGTGTAAGGGCGAAAAATGAAGTTCTCAATGTTGTCCAATGACTCAAGAAAATCTTGACCTTTACGTTGTCTCCTTTTGAACCACCGGGAAATTAAGGGGAGCATTTTCGGCGTGTAGGAATCCTCACTGGTTTCGATAAGTGCCTTAGCCTGTGGAAAAGAAAGTGGAGATACGTTCAAACCCTTGATGCGCTCCCAGAGAAATACTTGCAGAAAGCTTGAATTAAGAAGAGTTTCTAATGCCATGCTCCCAGCAACCCCTTTTTCAAGAAAATGTACTTGGTCCAGTAAAAGATACAGGTGTCCCAAGAACATGGGGGCTAAGGGGATTGCATCACCCCTTGCAATTGACAAAGCCATGGGGAATACCCTATCATGAATGAGATCTTGGTGGAAGTCACAAAACACGAACTTTCCCAACCACATAGATAACAGTGCCGACAGTCGGCAAGGATTTTCTTTGTCTTTATTCCCAAAATGTCTCACCCAACTACTAAACCGAAGGGACCGACTACTGGAAATAGGAGCACCCTTCCGAAGAATATGAAGTCTTTTTTTGTCCTCGGCACTCAGCAGAATATTAAATGGATCTTGATTACCGCTAACTGGAAGATGAAGGAGGTTCACCACGTCTTCAAGAGTAGGGGTGAACTCCCCCCATGAACATATAAAAGTATGGGTGTCAGTGCTCCATCTACGAACCACATGGCGAAGTAGCTCCACTTCTAAATGAATCTCATATTTTCTAGATAAGAAGATGGCGTCCAACACTTCGGTCCTCCGCAGGATATCTAGAGAAACCGGGTTTGCCAACTCGGACTCAACCCATTCAGACCAGCCCTTAGTAATGCCACAAGGATACTGAAAAAAAAGAGGAACCGCTGGGAACAAGCCTTTTTCTATACAGCATCTAGAAACGGTTGTGGGATCTATAGTAGGAATTGTCTCTGGTGCTGGTTCTCCCCCCATAAGCGTGCAAATATTCTTGATTGACGGAGGAGGTCGTCCTTTCTTCAAACCATCGTTCAGGGAAAATAAGTGATCCTTCATAGTCGAACCAGGATGAATTGGCAAAGCTTTAGAAGCCATAAAATTCTGAGTTCCTACAAGCAAAAAGAAAAAGAGAGAGAGGAAATGTATAAACAACATGCAAGATAATAGGCAAGCTTATTAATCAAGCATTTGGTCATTTCACATGGTATAATACCAAATCACACAACAATGTTTACATGCCAAGCTCGTAGGAGAATGAATGAGACCGACAGGCTCAATGCTAAAACATGCCAAGCAAAAACTTATAGACAAGCTTTCCAACCATGTCAGCTGGACATCCCATCTTTGGAAAATCGCCAAAATTCAAGTTTGCAGCCAATAAAAGTCAAACTTTCCAGACTTGAATTAGACATGTCAAGCTTTATCCTCCCAAAATTTCGCTGCATTTGGAGCTAGGGAAGTATGTCAAACAGATTCCCAAACACAGCCTGTGAAACAGAAATTACACGGCAGCTTATCCCCTACTTTAAAATCTCAGCAAGTATTTCATTTTTTCAAATGACACAAAACTAGTTCCGTCACGCCCGTTAAGGAGTCTACTTCATTTATCAAAAACTCAAGCTTCAAGCATAGAAAGCAAGCATGCAACAAGGGATGCCAAATCGCGGGGGATCCAAATAAGAAAAGGTTTTGCTTGTTCTCAATGCAGCAACCAATTATTCGTACAATGAAGTCAAGCATAAGCGGAGAAATACGAACAACCAGTTACAATACAAATTCGAAGCTATTTCACGAGGGTTTGAAGAGCAAGTAGGGAATTGTATACCTCCAGCAGAGTTCGTTAATGAACTTCATCAATCGATTGGTGGAGATGGAGGGGGCATCTCTAGTTGAACTTGGTTTCATTATTAAGCAGCGGTTAACTCTTGAAGAAGCAACATAAAAGATAAAGATCATCTTTCATGGGAAAAGGCAGAGGAACTTGCATCTTAAGAAGAAGCTTTTGGAGCACAGCTAAACCAACTCCATCAAGCTTGGAACCAAAGAGATTTGCGCACTCCCTCTCCCACAAAAAGAGAATCGTATATAAGGAATGCCTTGGCTACTCCTGCCCACCATTTTCAGTTTCTAGTTGGCATCAAGGATAGAGCTGCATGTCTCAAAAGGCAAAGTGCTACTGTCAATGCTTAGTGATTCGGAATCAATCGATGAACATATTGTGGAGAAAATGAAACCATAGGACATTACAATGGTCGGATGATTCTGGATTTTGGATATGATTTAGATAACATAATTTCAACCAGCTTTCATGAAGAAATCGAGATCATCCAAGCAGCAAATATCGAAAACAAGTGTGGAAAACCGAACAGGCAGATGCTCACCAGCCGTGAATGAACACAGACATTACGGAGCAGGTTCAGGCATCCAGCAAAATTCGAAAAATTCTGAAATTTTTACAGCATATAGTAACCGAGCAGATGATCAACTTCGATGAAGAAAGTTTTACGATCTGAGTGTCCGAAATATCACTTCCGTGCTGACGAACAGTACCCTGAAGTAGCGGCTTAAAGAAAAAAAAAAAAAAAAAAAAAAGGGGGATGATGAAAAGAAAGACAAAAATTGGAACATGCGTCTCTTCAAATCGGCGAAAAGAAGAGGGGACAGAAGTTATTACCGCAAGTTATGAGTCTCTCAAGTGACAAGACAATCAAGAAAGGAGGTTCTCCCTGTTAAAGCAAGCTGCAAGCAACAAGCAAAAAAATAAATAAATAATTCATACACAGGGGGAGACTGAAACTTGCGGCTTCTCAATCAAAGAAAAGAAGGAGAATCATTTACCAGGACTGCTGGACTAGCAAGGCATCAAAAGAAGAGGAAAGTGGTTAAAGAAAAGGGGAAGTGTCTGAAGGAGGAAGAGACGAAAAGAGAAAGGAAGAGGAAAGAAGAAAAGAAAAAGAAGGAAAGAAGGGGTGGTCTTATGCGGAAGGTGGCAGGTGAATGTGGTTTTCACAATATAAATAAATAAATAAAGGAAACAAGCCCATTTTCCATGTCTTATTATTCAGCCCAGGAAAGTGTTGCTGGCAGTTCGAGTTTGGGCCAGATTTGATTATTTGGCCTATTTTAGTGACCCTTCGTAGCCCCAATAATCAAGGGGGCTAATGTAGAGGCCCAAAAAATTAAGGGAAGCCCAATCTCATCTCAAGCCCAATGCTTTGACTTACTGTAGAGAAGTCTATCTAAAACAAACATGCCATACTGGAAGATATTACAATTTGGCACGTGAGAGGTCACAGTAGACATATGAAATTCACCATTTTACTCAAGCCCATTTAATTCATTAAGCATTTTAAACAGGCCAAAGCCACATTCGTGCACAAGCATACAACTGACACACAAAAGACAAGCAACTCTCTCTCACTGTCGAATTACCCGACAAAGCTTAAGTGGGCCCAAGCCACATTCGTGCCCGGGGCTTGCTGAGCGGGTTGTGGTGTGGATGGTTACAAGGATCCATGAGGCCCATTAAAGGTTCAAAATTATGCAGATTTTGGGCTGCTTGGGAGCCCAAAATCCAAGCCCATTTTCTTGAACCCACTAATTGGGCAAGCAGAGAGATGAATCTGTCACTTCACCAGCACCCAACACCTACCCATATACACAGCACCTCTCCCATACGACATTAAACCAATCATACCCATGTATACAGCACCTCTCCCATACGACACTAAACCAACCGGCACCAAAACCTTATCTTTTCTCCCAAAAACCAACCACCCGGCATTGCATAGAAGGAAGGAGCCTCGTCATCTCAACTAGGAGACAAGAGTGCATAGCCGAGGAGCATGTGCGACCATCTTGGTACCGGAACAGCATGCGCGCATAGAGAGATGCATTCCAAGGTCTATAAAAGGGAGAACATACCAACCAGTCAGGGCAACAATCTCACTGCTGGAAAGAAGAAAAGTTACAAACAAGCCATAATCTGACTGCCGGAAACACTAGAGCTTATCCCAGAAGCCATCCCCCTCCCTTTTTCAGAAACTTCGTCCTTTTCCCCCCAAAAGCCATTCTCCCATTTCTTCCAGAAACCATCACCTACTTTCTTTGTTTTCCATAAACCAAAAAGCCATTCCAAGCTGTAAGAGAGCCTTAAGCCAAAACCCCATTTCAACCCAGGCAGACTCTCTCGCTAAACTCATAGAGACTTAGCTCCCACGCCACAAGCCACTCAAGCCAAGCCAAAATCTCAATTCACAACGATCATTATCAATTTGGTGAGAAGAAACCAGAGCATACCTTAAGTACTTTCTTTCGGAGTGTTTTGGGGTCTGATTCTTGAACTCAGAAAGGGGGTACTTTCTCTCTGTAGCGGTCCAAGCCCACAAATAACTGCAAGAACAAAATAAGCCCCCACAATACCATAATTCAGAATATCTGGGTTAAGAGATTGGCCGTGGAGAATTTACACAATTGGAGAATATTATTCAAAATATTTATTTATTTGGAGTGGGAGATTTCAGTTTGAAGACCAACAATCAATGATCATGATTTTAATCCAAGAAGGCATAAATTTGAGGACAAATTTTTGTCAACCCAGTGAGAATGATGTAGATAAAGAGCCATTAAAGTTTATGGGGCATTTGAATCAAAGCATTAATAAGTTCAATGCATGAACGTTTTGTTTTGGCTTCTAATAAATTCCATGTATTTGGAATGGAATAGTTAGAGTCGTAATTATTTGGATGGGGCTTAATGTATCTAGATTAACGGGTTTGAGTATTTTATTCTATCTTTTATGCCAAGTTTTGGGTATTCTTACACTAAACGGGGCTTGGTGGTTTGTGGTTCGTGTTTGACAAACATCCTTACTCGAGTGTCGCTGCTTCAGTTAGCTTATATAGGACAACACAAAAGGCAATTTGGTGCGTATTTGGGGCTCCATTTGCTCCATGGGTCATGTCATCTTATGCCACCTATCCCTTGGGCCCAATAGCCTTTTGAGCTATTTTGTCCATTTCCTTTTAAATCATATTTAAAGATCCAATCCAATATTTCTATATGTCAATATTAATTCCATAATTAATCTTTTAATTATAATTTAACTATTAAATTATAATTATAGTCTTACTTAATTGACCCGGTCGAACTATTTAACTTTGGTCAATTGCTCCGGTCAACACGTTGACTTTTGACCGCTAACTTTGACATTTGATTATCAACCATTGACTTGTGTCTCCTCATTTGTACCTCTAATCACATTCTTATGATGCCTCAGGTCTAAGGATTAGTTTGCACCATTGCATTTATGAGTTCCAACTTGACATGTGAGTAAAGACTTCCATGTTGTAACTCATGTGTTGGATAGCATTCAGTGTACTTGTTCTTCTACAAGCACCTACACACATATCAATGTGTCTCCACACTTAATGACTTGAGACTTTGTCATTCCCTACATATAAAGATGATACTGTGTGTACTGGTCTTTGCGGAATATTGACGCCCAATCAATATTCCTACGACCAGGAACATATTCAAGATTTAGGGATGATGAGAAGTCTCAATGTATGCAATCTCATTACATAGCTCTCATATCCACTTGTGTATTCCTTGGATTATAGTTGTTCTAAATATTGAAAGATAATATAGGATGATTTAATGTATAAAACAACCTTTCTTGCCCATTGATAACATAATATGTCTTTTATCAAAGATGTCCTTAACTCTAACTATTACATAATTAGTTGGCTTTAAGGGCATATTTCTAACAATCTCCCACTTGCACTTTAAAGCCAATCTGACATGTATCTAATACCCATCTTCTCCATGTGTCGGTCCAGTTGAAGCTGACTCATAGGATTTGTGAGTGGATCTGCTACATTGTCTACTGAAGCCACTTTGAGCACGATAATATCTCCATCAGCAACATATTCCCTAATTAAGTGATAGTGCCTCTAAATGTGCTTGGATCTTTGATGAGACCTTGGTTCCTTGGCTTGTGCTATAGCCCTGTTGTTGTCACAATATAAAATGACTGGTGACTCAATGCTTGGGACCACTCCAAGTTCAGTAATGAACTTCCTCACCCAAATTGCTTCCTTTACCGCTTCCGAAGTAGCTATGCACTCTACTTCAGTTGTGGAGTCCGCAGTGGTGCTCCGCTTGCAACATCTCCAACTGATTGCCCATCCATTCAATGTGAACACATATCCAAAAGTGGATTTCCGATCATCAACATCAGATTCAAAATTTGAGTCTGTATATCCTTCCACCAGTAATTCTGAGTTTCTTCCATAGACTAGGAACATATCCTTGGTCCTTCTGAGGTACTTTAACACAGTATTTACAGCATTCTAGTGTTTTGATCCTGGGTTTGATTGATATCTGCTTGTGATGCTCACAACATATCTAATATCAGGCCTCATACACAACATGACATACATTAGGCTCCCAATTGTGGAGGCATATGGGATCTTGCTCATCTGTATCACTGCTTCTGGGGTTTTAGGGCTCATACTCTTAGATAGGTGAATGCCATGTCTGATTGGCAAAAAACCCTTCTTGGAATGTTCCATTTGGAATCTTCCGAGCACCTTGTCCACATATAGGGATTGAGATAATCCAATTAGTTTTCTCGATCTATTCCTATAAATCTTGATACCCAGTATGTAAGATGCATTTCCCAGATCCTTCATTGAGAATGTCTTTGATAACCATAGTTTCACAGAGGTCAGCATGCCTATGTCGTTTCCAAACATTAATATGTCATCTACATATAGTATGAGGAATATGACTGCGCTCCCACTGTTTTTCTTGTACACACAAGGTTCATCTTCATTTTGGCTAAAACCATAACCTTTAACAAATTCATCAAAACGAATGTTCCAACTCATTGAAGCCTGCTTTAGTCCATAGATGGACCTTTGAAGTTTGCATACTTTCTTCTCTTCATGTTTAGATATGAATCCTTTAGGTTGATCCATGTAGATTTCTTCTTGAATGTGGCCATTCAGAAAAGCCGTTTTCACATCCATCTACCATATCTCATAGTCATAATATGCTGCTATGGCGAGAAGTATGCGGATGGATTTTATCATTGCTACATTAGAGAAAGTTTCTTCATAGTCAATTCCATTTCTTTGTCTATAGCCTTTAGCTACTAATCTAGCTTTATAGGTCTCCACCTTGCCATTTGAGCCCTTCTTTAACTTGAAGACCCATTTGTTTCTTATTGGTACAATACCTTTGGGAGGGTCAACCAGAGTCCAGACTTGGTTGGCATACATAGAATCCATCTTAGACTTCATGGCTTCCTACTATTTCTTTGAGTCAATGTCCAACATTGCCTTCGTGTAGGTTTCAGGATCTTTCATGTCATATCCCATGAGAATAACATGGTGTAAGCCCAGATATCTATCAGGTGCTTTACTGTTCCTTTCAGACCTACGTAGAGGTTGGGTGAGTGTGGGTAAAGGGACCGGATTGTCAACTAGATCAAACTCTACTTTATGTTCATGAGGCTCTCCAGACTCTTCCTTGAGCTCAACCTTTTGCACACAAATACCATCCAATGAAAAAATCAATCTCAAGAAATCTTGTAGATCTTGCAACAAACACCTTTTGTTCATTTGGAGGGTAGAAGTAGTATCCTAAAGTTTCCTTTGGATATCCAATGAATCTACACATTTCTGATCTAGCATCTAACTTGTCAATATCATACTTTTTGACATAAGCCGAACACCCCATATCTTAAGATGATTAAGACTTGGCTTCCCCCCAAACCACATTTCATATGGTGTTCTGGGCACGGATTTGGAAGGTACTCTATTTAGCAGGTATGCTACAGTTTGAAGTTCATATCCCCAAAACAATACTAGCAAGTCAGTATAACTCATCATTGATCGAACCATGTTCATTAATGTTCGATTTCTCCTTTCGGAGACACCATTAAGTTGTGGAGTTCCAGGTGGAGTCCATTGAGATAGGATGCCGTGTTTCTTGAGATATTCAAGAAACTCAATACTAAAGTATTCTCCTCCTCGATATGATCTTAGAATCTTGATACTCTATCTTATTTGCTTTCCAACTTCATTATTGAATTCTTTGAACTTTTCAAAGGCCTTGGACTTGTACTTTATTAGGTATACATAGCCCAACCGAGAGTAATCATCGGTGAACGTAATGAAGTAAGAAAAGTCACCCCTTGATGTAGTGGACAAAGGGCCCACATACATCAGTGTGGAATAATTCAAGAAGCTCAGGGACTCTTTCCCTTTTTCCTAAAAAAGGAAAGTTTGACATTTTGCCTTGAAGACAGGATTTGCAGGTGGGATAGGGACTGAACCCAAAGATTCAAGGTATCCATGTCTGACCATCCTTTGGATCCTATCTTGGCCAATATGTCCTAACTTTAGTGCCAAACTTGTGTCGGATTGAGTTCTTCTCTTGGCCTCTTAGGTCCTGGCATCTCAATCAAGCAGTTGCTATTTTCCACAATTTGAATTTGGTAGAGACCATCGATCATAGTACATTTACATATGATTTGATTGCCTTGTTGTAAAGAGCATCCCATTCTATTGAATGTGACAGTGTAATCTTCATTCAGCAATGTTGAAACAGATACTAGGTTTTTTACCCAACTTGGAAGATAAAGACATTCTTTAAGTTCAAGTGTCTCCTCATGTGGTAGCTTAAGGTGGAAAGTGCCTACTGCTTTTGCAGATATTTGGGTACCATTACCGACACGTAGCACTATTTCCCCTTTTGACAACTTCCTATGATCTGCTAGACCTTCCAATGTATTGCAAATGTGTCTACTAGCTCTTGAATCCATTATCCAGGTGGAAGTTTCAACTGCCATTATTGACTCAAGGACAAAATTGCTCTCTTCATAAGTTCTGTTCCTTGTGCATGAAAGATGTACATTACATCTCTTCTTCCTTTTAGCATCCTTATGGAAGCTAATCCCTTTTGACATTATATGGTTCATTTGAGGCTTGCTTTGTGTAATGTGTTATGAATGGGGTTCTACAGAAGTATCTAAAACATAACAGAAATAAAATTAGATTGTTTTGGTTAAGGCCATAGAGTTAGGGTCTTTAAATTCTATGGCTCCTCCCACTATTTTAAACGATTTCCATAACCCCTCAAAAATGGAATACAAGAGAGTTCTGTAAGATGTCTCTTAGCGGGATGGGAGGCTCTCTATTATTTGGATCACCGCACCATAATAGGATCTAGGGATACCACAAATAATAAAGAGAGAGTCCTTCTACTCATTCACATCATGATGTGAGTTCCCATATAATTTGGCCTCTAGCAAATGTATACCCCCGAATATTATCGTGAGGCACCATTGTACTAGTTAAGTATTAGCCCACCATTCTTGCAAAGTATAGTGATACAATCATGAACCTCATCATAATAAAATGTTGGTTCATGTTTGAGCCTATCCTTGCAACATCCAATATATAAATGAATTCTTCCTAAGCAAGAACATCTTGCTGTCAGCCCCTCATATCTGAGGCAAAGCCTTCACAAGGGTCAAGCCTATTTGGAATTCGCCATGGTGGAAGGCCACGACTAGGCTTTCAAAAAGTCTATCATTTTTCTACTTAATTTAGTTAATTGAGGGTTTTAAGGTCTCATCATAAACATGCTTAATCCAATTAAACTACTTGGCCTAGTACAACTATTATTCTAAATCATATTAGTAGTTGTACGATACTCCAACTATTTGTTTTGCAAATCAAATCAATTTCATAAAACTCTTTAATTTGAGATTGGGAATATGCACTACTACTAACGGAAAGCCTTTGCATTTCCTTTAGTTTAGAAAAATAGTCATCTATAGGTTTATGGATGATTATGGACTTGATTTCGATCTAACATCTAGCCAAGATGTCGAATCTAAGGCCTTTGGAAGGAGGTCGATTTTATTACGTGTCTTAACTACTTAAAACATTCATGGTTGTTATTGGGCGTTGGACCAATGAATAATACAAGTAAGCTTAACTTGATTATTCCTTCTCTTAATCTTCCTTCTTCCCTATAACTATTTGAGAATAGAGAACTTAAAGCTAGGGGTGGGCACGGTCCGGATTGGATCGGTTTCACCTCAAAATCACGCCCAAACCAATTACAATATGACGGTTTGGTTTGGTTCGGTTTGGATAAAAATTATAAAGGAAATCGAACCAAACCAAACCAAACCAATTTAAGACGGTTTGGTTCGGTTTGGTTTATCCCGGTTTGGGCCTAAGCCCAATTCTCTTTCTTTTTGCATTTTTTCAACATTATTAGCCCAATTTTAACCAACAAATTCACAACTTGCTTCATACATAAATAATTTTTTAGAGTACGAAACCATCCTAGAGCTCAAAATGTCATAAAACTTCATATTTCACTAACTAATATAGCTCAATTCAAATATTCATATATAGTAATTAACTAATTAGAGTATTACACATGTAAAATAAAATATAAATAGATAAATATAAACATAAACGATTCGGTTTAGTTTAAGTCTTTTAACAAAAGCTCAAAATCAAACCAAATCAAATCATATACAGTCCGGTTTGGTTTTTAAACTGTTTGACTTTTTGTTGGTCAAAACCAAACCAAACTGGTAATTATGGTTTGGTTCAGCCGGTTTCATCGGTTCGGCCGGATTGATGTCAAACTTAAAGCCTAATGGACTTTAAGGGAATTACATTTGAGATTAAGATAGAGGAGAGGCATGCAAGCCCCTATTTAATTTACAAACCAATAAATCAAACCTATTCCATTCATCTAATGAATAATCGGCCAATCACATTGTGTCATGTATTTGTGTTCATAAGTTCATAATAATCCCTTTGATTATTTAATCTCATTAGATAATTAACTTAGAATCTAATTCCAAAATTTGTTATTGGATAATATGGGTTTAATTTCAATGAAACATTTATTTCAAACAAATAAACAATTTTAACAAAAGGATGAAAAAACTTTGTCATTTAGTGAAATGGGGCAAAACTGCGATTAATTAAAGTTTTGGGCAAAAATGTAATTTTCCAGCAATTGCATAAACAGCCCCTAATTTACAAAAATGCATGAGGACCCCAAAAGGTATCCTAGGGTGGGGCCGGCCATGTAGGAGAGAGAGTGTATGTGTGTATGTGTTGTGTTGTGTGTGTTGATATTTTGAAAAAGATGGTGTGATTTTGGGATCACAAGGTGGTACCATCTTTTGTACCCAAAAAGCATCTTCATTTTCATTGGTTTCTTTTTAAAACTTTAGGGGACAAAAACTATATATTATATGAAAATGTCATAGGATGTCATAAAATGTTCTTGATTAATATTCAACATACAAATGTCTAGTATCAAATAAGATCAAAAAACATGCTTGACATGAACTCCTATGAACATATCATGAACACCAAGAACATTTCAAGAACCTTTTTCAAAACTTTATGACTCTTCATAAATCACACAAAAATCCTATATTCATGCAAAAATCATATCCAAGCTTGGAATTTCAAGACAAATACAACCATATAAACATTTCACACATGGACACACACAAGACCCAATGGTGTCATCTCTTGATTTTTCTTTTCATACTCCTGCTCATTCATCCTATTTCCCATATTTTATGAATAAGTGACATGAAAAAGAAATCTAACACATATATCACATAAGTTTGAAAACAAGCCCATATTAAAACCAATAACCAAAATAAAAGGCTCAAAGAGACTAGACCTTGGCTCTTGATACCACTTGAAGGAAACATGTATCTAATGCTTAGGAAATGAACTTTAGCCACAACCTATATAACAAAAACATTCTAAATGATGGATTCATTTTGTTTATACTAGTTGAGCTAAACCTTTTTCATTTTAAACCAAGTATCTTAGCCTAGTCTCTTTGAACACAAATAGAAAAGGAAAAAAAGGAATAGATCTTTACCCTTGATGAAATTTTCTTGATTTCTCAAGAATGAACATCATTGTTGGAAAGACCTTTTATTTCTCTTGATTTTGACTCTTTCACCTTAAGGCTCCAAGATTGGAGTCATCTACCTCACCACACCAAATGTTCCTAGAGATGAAGAGAATGCAATCAAGAAGTATGGATGCTAGTCTACTTCTTGATTAGACCAATTTTTGGTTTATGGAAGATGAGATATAAAAATGATCACTCATCAACCAAAGTAGGAAACCAAAAATCCTAGCTAGGTTTTCTCCAACACTTAGCTTATATAGGACAACACAAAAGGCAATTGGGTGGGTATTTGGGGCTCCATTTGGTCAATGGGTCATGTCATCTTATGCCACTTATCCCTTGGGCCCAATAGCCTTTTGGGCTATTTTGTCCATTTCCTTTTAAATCATATTTAAAAACCCAATCCAATATTTCTACATGTCAATATTAATTCCATAATTAATCTTTTAATTATAATTTAACTATCAAATTATAATTATAGTCTTACTTAATTAAACCAGTCAAACTATTTGACTTTGGTCAATTGCTCTGGACAATGTGTTGACTTTTGACTGTTGACTTTGACATTTGATTATCAACCATTGACTTGTGTCTCCTCATTTTATTTTTCCTCATTTGTATCTCTAATCACATTATTTGGGTGTGCATATCCGTAGGTTACCTTTAGCAAGATAGTTGGTTGACTCAACTCCTCAAAGATGATATACAAATTAAATTCTACAATTTAATTCTTCATATTAATAAAGGTTAATTGAAACCTTTTAGGACATCCACAAACCATGGTTGTCGCCTAGCAGCAAGTCACGGTTATCCGAGCTAAATGAGACGTTGTGAAAGAACCTATTCAAATTGGAATGACAGTGCAATTGAATCCTTTTTCTTTCAAGTCTTATCCACTACTCTGCGTAGAGATTTGACCAATCATATCTTGGAGTATTCTCTCTCTCCTTTACTGAGAGTAGAGATTTTTTGTTGTACATTCATTTGCTTCCATAACTTTATTGAGAATCCTGATGAGCACCTTTAAGCTATGCCTAATTCAGCATGACCGTATAGTGTCCTCAAAGATTAACAACATAGCCACAAAACATCTATGATGCCTCAAGTCTAAGGATTAGTTTGCACCATTGCAATTTATGAGTTCCAGCTTGACATGTGAGTAACAACTTCCATACTGTAACTCATGTGTTGGATCGCGTTCAGTGTACTTGTTCTTCTACAAGCACCTACACACATATCGATGTGTCTCCATACTTAGTGACTTGAGACCTTGCCATTCCCTACATATAGAGACGATACTGTGTGTATTGGTCTTTATGGAATATTGACGACCAATCAATATTTCTATGACCAGGAACATATTCAGGATTTAGGGATGATGAGAAGTCTCCATGTATGCAATCTCATTACATAGCTCTCATATCTACTTGTGTATTCCTTGGACTATGGTTGTTCTAGATGAATGAGTGTTTTTATTGAAAACTAAAGAACATCGCAAACATCGCAAGTTGTTCTTCTCAGATGTTCCTCTTCTTACCAAATGCCTCTACTTATATAGAAGAGATAAATGTTCTATAACACCAACACATACAAAGAAAAAACAAAAACACGTGCGTCACTAAACTAAAACAAATAATTGACAAGGAATCTTTTGGTAGAGAAATAAACATGTGAAGTTTGTTTTGGTACTTATGTGTCTTTATTATTTGATATGTTGTTCCCAATTTGTGTTGTAAAAAATTTTTTGATGCTTAATAAAATCTTGCTCTCCTTTTAGGTGTTTTGATCATTTGGCAAAATGTTGCGATGGAAATCTACTATGAAAAAAAAGACAGCTACACACGCAATTAATACAAGCAACAATCTAAACTATTAGTCAACTTTAAAAAAAAAAAGGGGGGGCGCGCGCGGGGGGGGGGGGGGGG
>NW_018923225.1:143673-177999 GCF_002207925.1 Prunus avium | reverse complement strand
GATTATCCAGAATCACTCCCAAGGCGTCAAAAATAAAAACTCTGAAACCAAAAACAAGGCACTACCAAACTGCGGATGGAATCTCATTCACGTGCGAAGAAAAAGCACGGGATATAAAGCCCAAAAAAGAAAAATGAGAAAAATGAGGGCCTCAGGTGAAAAAAAAAAAAAAACAGTGAGACGAGGACTCGCCAGACCGCGGTCATAACAGAGTAAACCGTAGGCAGCAAGCCCCACCTCTCATTGCGATCGTGTCTGGTCAAGAAAGAAACCCTTCTCGTTCTCGGCCCATAGGGTTTTCTCTTATAGCCTCTCACACCACCACCAAGCGATATGGGTATGTTTCTCTTCTTTACTACACTCTACACATTGTGCTTGCCTTCTTTTCTTTTGTTTTCCCAGTTACCAAACAGAGTTCAGAGAATGGTGGCTTTAAAATATGTGAACTTTTCTAGAAATGGAGCAGTAATATACTAATCTTTTAGTTAGAGAGTTGCATTTCAAAGCCTTTTCTTTTAGCCATTGACAAAGGTTAAGTGATAAAAAAAAACTGATTTAATGTGTGTATATGTGTATATGGGAGACACACTTGTCGGTTGCCTAGAATCTTGGTGACAGGTATGACCCACATTTCAGACTAATTTTCTTTGAATTTCCTTGGATATGGGTAAATTAAATTTTCAGTAGAGGATCTTCCTTGTAAAAAGGTTAAATTAAATTCTTTGGGGAAATGGGAGCAATTTAGAGTTTAGAGTTTGTTAGTGGCCTTTGGGTCACATGCTATCTTCTCTCCCCACATCTATGGAGATGTAGGGTGAGTTGGTGGGTTTAATACTAATAATTCACCAAGAAAAATAGAGGAAAAAAAGAGAAGGATGTGACTGACTTTCTAGTATTATCTTTAGGTCAACAGAAATGAAGGTCAAGTGAATGTAAAAATAGGCAAGGGCATGTAGGGAAATTCCGTAGTTTATGATATTTTTTATTGGGTCATAGGACATGTAAAAATAAGCATAATTGATATTGTGCTAAAACATAGTTGCACTTCTTGAAATGGAAAGAAGCTCTCCTGGAGCTGGATGAAATTTATCCCAGTCCCACCTTTCATCTGCAAGAATACATTTTTAATTGTATGGTGGCTCAGGGGCACATATTTAAAACAAATGGGCTATTAAATAATGTGTTGCTCTTCTACTAGGCCTACATGGGATTTCTAACCAAATTCAGTTTCATGGAGGAGTTCAATTTTTGTCAAATATGGATCAGTTTTGGCTTTTTGGTATATATAAGGAGCATGTGATTTTTTATTTTCTGTACTACGTACCAAAAAAGATTTCTTTACCACTTACAACGAGCATCTTCAGCTGGTTAGTTCTATAGGTTTTTTCTGTGCAGTGACTGTTTCCTGCAGGGGTTGCCATTCTTTCCTTTAATATAGTAAAAGACTATTGGCATAAGAATCTGGTTTACGATCATTTGATGCATAGATTTCCTTTCTTGGTTAGACTATAATATGATTTCCCTGCAGAAAAGGTGCTTTATGTCTGAAGGAAGTTTGATATCTCTAATTACTGAAAGTTTAGGTTGATCATGGTTAATCTGTGCTTCTTCCATTTTAACCAGCACTTTTGGGGTTGAATGCAAATCTAGAACACGATTGATCTTATTTTCTCCATAATGTTTATGATATTCATTGTATCTTTGTAATCAGGTTGCTCTTTGCAATTTTGGATTGAAGTAAATTAATATTTTGTAGTGAATGTATGCAATTGATGCTCCCTTTAGAAACCTTTCTGTCCTTTAAATGCTTCCAGTTTATATCTTCTACTTGATATGCTTCATTGGTATCTACGAAAACTAAACTAGAACATTTTCCCAACTAAGCCTGATCTATTACTAGGCTTTCTCATATAATTTCCATTTCTTTTCTCAATTGAAAATAAATGAAGCAATTGCAAAAGTGGAGTTGAAGTTGTTAGTTGGCCCACGAACCTTAGCTGAAGTGGTAAGGGGTGGATGGGGGTGAGGGTAGAGATCCTAGGTTCAAACCTCCCTGTAATAAAACAATTTTGTTCTTTGAATGTCTTATTTTATTTTTCAATCAGGAAATTACAAACACAATCATGGTATTGGATCTGAAAGGATGTCTCCAGCAACAAAGCCTCATGGAAGGGATGATTGGGATATAGAGTTTCAGATTCACCGTATGGAAGCAAAGGCATACCATGCTGTGTTGAGGGCTTTTAGTGCTCAATCGAATAATCTAACTTGGGTAAAGTTTTAAATGTTAACCTCTTTTTTGGCACTTACAGATTTCATAATCATGTTGCTTCCTATTTGTCTCTACGGATTATTTTTATTTCCTTGTGTTATTGTGAATTGTTTTCTTTCCATTTTTGTGTTATCTCAATATCCAAAAAGTCTTTTATTATATAGGGACGAGAGGCACTTATGACTGAGCTGCGGAAGGAACTTAATATTTCAGATAATGAACATGGAGATCTGCTCATGAAGATTAAGTCAGATGAGGCGATAAAAGTGATAAGGTCCTCATAATTTGTTCCCGTTTAGTCATACAATAATACATCTTTTGTGATTGTTATCATAACTTGGCTGTGGAAAATCTTGTACAGTTTTTTTCTTTTCACTTTTTTGGTGTATTTTATGCAGGGAATGGCGGAATGATGCCCGTTGTGCTCAAGAGTGTGGTAAGGATGCTCCTAGATATCCTTCTAAACTAGTGAGCAATGCTCAACAGAGAGAAGTGGAGACTCAACATCCTCCTGTTTCAAAGTCTCAAAAATATTCCTCATGCAGTCAGCCTTGTACAGAAGTTATCCCTTCTGCTACTGCTGCACCAGTAAGTAGAAAATTTCCAAGCTGAAGATTGTTTATTGTCATTACATTTATTTTATAGCACATTTCTACATCCTATGGAAGGATATTTGGTCTCAGTAATCTCTTTAATAAATATCACAGGGTGCCCAAATCAAAGACAATGGTGGAATGAGAGTGAAACTTGGAAGAAACTTTGTGACTCAAGGAAACAGCCCTTTTTTGAACTTGAAGGCATGTATTTATTTAACTGTGGCGATGCTAGAGTGTTAGTCTTGAAATTTGCATCTCTCTCTCTCTGTATGTCTCGCACTCACTCACTAGTCACTCTCCCATACACACTCAGAGGCTGTCTCTTGGGAACAAATATGAGCTCTCTTCTGCTAGAAGCAAACATATAAGTCCATATAAGTCTCTCTTGTTGGAGTTGTGGTTGCAAGAGAAGGCGAACATTTCATTTAGAAGGTAGTGAATGGGCTTACCTTTGAGTATTCATATCCTTAGTGGTGTGTTATAACTTATAAGTTGCTATAAATTTGTAAACTGTATTGGCAAGTCAGATGGACGAGTCTTATCGTCAACTTGATCTTGTCCCTTTAAATTACTTTTCTTGTTGACAATAACAATTGTAAAAATGGTTTTCTTGATGTCTTTTGTGTTTGCATGGGTAAAGAAAACTGTAGAGTTTGATTCAGTGTCTACTTGTTACTGTAACCGTGGATTTACAACAAAATAAATGATGCCTTAAAGCTGCTGTCATTGGATAATGATGTTGTTGGCTTGGAGAAGCTCAAGGAATTATAAGATTAAAAATCAAAATACATTTTTGTTGGTTATGTGGATTTAAGGCATAGATCTAACTTGATGTAGTACATTGAGTGGTCAATGCATTACTAATGCGCATCCTGACAACAAAACTTTTCACAGTTTTTCCTTATCACTCTTGATTATTCATGGTCCTTTTGGGGAGATTTCTATACTGTCCTTACATTTATCTTTGAGGAGTTTTAGATTTATTTCTTTACTTCTTCAGCTACAATCTACATTAACCTCTGGTTCTACTGGATTATACCAAAATAGTATGTAATTGGGACAATATTACCTTAATTATATGTTAGATTTGCTGATTCTAAGACCTACTCCAACCTCACTTATCCTGTACCAGGGACAGGTTCAGTTTATCTTTGTTTAGTTTCAGATTTATGTTTGTTTCCTATAACTTCCTTTAAATGATTGTACTAAAATCACATGCTTTGAACTCGAGTTTCTTAAAATTCTTATACAGTACCAAGGACAACTTAGCAAGGCTCAAGGGAGTGGTGACTTGGCAATGCTCTCATCTGGGAATGGCAGACAGTCTATGCATATAAATGGTCATAACCCTCAGGCACCATATGGTAGCAGAAGTACTGGACTGGTAAAATCCCAATTGAAGATGGGCGTTCACCCAACTGGCTCTGATAATTTAAACAAAAGTTCTGATTTGATTAAGATACGTGCTACAGATAAAGTCCTTTATGAGGTGAGCCAAAATTTGTGTTCATATTTTTTCATAACATGGTTATTTGTTTTTTGCAATGTTTTCATGAGTTAACTTGGATATTTATTTTTAAACTGGATTCGGGTGCTGATTTTAGAGGGGAAGTTTAAAATACAACTTTTGATGCAGATATATGAAATGAAGTATTGATGGTTTACAATACTTGATATTGGTAACCATTGGAATCCCAAATTATGTAAAGTAATGAGAGTTTTATAAATATGGCTAAGCCATGTTCAAAGAATCTTTACCTTTTTAAAAACATGAGTTGGAATTAATGGAGATTAGTGAGTAGGATAAAGTAAAATTGTATGTTATAATGGGATTCTTCCACCATTTTAGCAAACTTTGATTGGATGAACCTTGGTATAGGGTTTGTAGCTGTTTATAGATTTTAGCAAACTTTGATTGGATCAACCTTGATATAGGGTTTGTAGCTGTTAAAAGAAAGAAACAGAATAATTCTATTAAGATGTCATAAATACAAGTACAACAACAACAGGATCAGTCCACCAATGTACAGATAGATCTTCAAGACTCAATTAGCAAACAGCCTCAGATACAAGTAGAACAGCAATGTATGATGCCCAAAAGAACTTGATCTCCTCCTCGCAGATATTTTTCCGAAGAAATATGATCTTTGAATAAATTATCAGTATGTAATTGCCAACAAAAGAAATTTTAGTTGGACATCTGAATAATTTCCATTGACACAATTAGTTCTGAAGGGTTCTTTGCCGCTTTATCTGTATGAGGTAATTGAGTTTTTGTTTGTCTTTTCAAACTCTTACACCCACGTCCCTCATATTGGGAAATATGAATTATTAGGTCATTAAGTATTCTGTTATACATAACGAATCACATCAGTAAAAGTTTTATTTTTTGTCTTTTCCTTAGGTGGCATCTCCTACTCTTGAGACTCTGTCTTTTGTAGTTCTGGACTCTGTCCGTAGTTACTGATCCATTCAGCATGCTTTTGTGTATGCTCAACATATAAAGATGTTCTCACCTGCGCCCTTGAAAGGTGGTTAGTTCGGGATACAAAAAGGAGATATGATTGAAAATTCTATTAATATAGAAACATATGATTGAAAATTCTATTATTATAGAAACCTTGTTGTATACTCCGAAAGTGCTGCTTGTCGTGTGTTTGCTTATGTTGCATGTTTCGCTTTTGGCAGGTTGAGAAGCTATTTGATTGTCAAGAAAGCCTAGTCCCACTTCATGTTGAGAAGGCAAAGTTAATCCTTAAAGTAATTTCTATACCCCATCCTGCAGCAATGCAGATAGTACCATTTTGTTTAAATTTAAATATCTGGCCAATAAGAACTCAACTATGATTTTTAAAACCTTAAAAAAGTAATACTATAAACCACCCAAATTTTATTTTGGTTTAGGAGCATGAAAGAGCTATCCTTGAAGCACTTGGCAAACTGCCTGATGTGTCAGATGTAGGTAAGGACTTCTTTCTTCAATCCTCTCTTCTCTCTTTGACTGCTGATTTCTGAAATATGAATATTGACAAGTGCTTGATTTTGTAGATGATTCTCCCAAGCAAATCAGGCATAAGTATCCTCATGAACAGCTTCCAGTAATGGGACGCAAAATGTTGATACGCAATGACTTCTATGGATAGGCCGGTAGGTTGACATACTGAGGGTTTCTGTTCTATTGAAACACACGTGGTTAGGATTTCCTTTCATTGGCATTCGAGATGATGAAGCTGCCACTTAATTTGACCTGGTAATCTTAGAGATTTGAAGTCATGTATATATAACTATCTATCATACGGTCCAAGGCCATCCCAGGCCTAACTATAGCTTCCCATGGTGATCACTAAGAATAGATGTTAGCTTTTGTTGCTTTATGAACAGAAACGCTTGAGACAGATTTTCTGAGCAAATAGGTTTTCTTGGCACAAAGATGTTGGTAAAAATTAACTGGTTTATTTTGCTGAAAAGTTATCCCAATTTCAAAAAATGTTCAGTTGCCCACGTTCTGAACAGTGTTCATATTCTTTTGGTTGTAGCATGTGGATGTTTTGTTTTGCACCCTTGCTCTGTCTCTCTCTACCTTTTTTTCTTGCTGCTAGGAAATTTCGTTTTCTGGAACTTATTTCGGGTACATAAGAGATTTAATTGGGATTTCAAATCAGAGGACGAAAACTGTATCAGAATTCCAAATCATTATGGGTTTGAGATTTTAACAAAATGAAGGTGCCTCTTACTAAACCAACCCGTGTTACTGATATATCATGTGTCATTTTTTCTAGTATAGCTAAAGGCTTGTTATAAATAAATAAAAAAGAAAATAATAACACCGCACGTTACCTCTACGAAAGATAACAGATTCCTCTCCAGAAGTTCCAAAAATAATGGACTTCAATTAATATCTACATCCTCAGCAACACTTCCTCAACAAGCTCGTGTGTGAAGTTTTGAATGGCAAGCTCAACCTCCACACTTCAACCCAAGAAACTCTCACTTTTAATCCTCAACATATCCTTTCTCTTCCTCTTGTGTCTCTCTCTCATCACAACGCCTCTCTATTCTCTCTCTCATGACAGCTTAGGCTTACTGGGCCAATCCAATAATACAAATCTCAGTGAGATCAAACTAGTTGATGGCTGCACAAATCTCCATGACCACACAGATTATGCAACCAAGTGCTTGTATGTCAAAACACATACAGGTTGCAGGCCTAAAGGGTACATCAATTATCTCCAAATATTTTACTGCAATCTTGGCAAGTTTCCAGTTCTAGGCCATGCTGCAATTCTACTTTGGCTTTTTGTTTTGTTCTATCTGTTGGGAAACACAGCTGCTAATTATTTCTGTTCCTCCTTAGAGAGCTTGTCCAAAATCTTGAAGCTCTCTCCTACCATAGCCGGAGCCACCCTCCTCTCCCTCGGAAATGGGGCCTCCGATGTCTTTTCGAGCATCGTTTCTTTCACGAGATCCGGTGATGGTGATGTTGGCCTCAACAGTGTGCTAGGGGGTGCCTTCTTTGTGTCCAGCATTGTGGTAGGAGTTATTAGCATACTGATTAGCCCTCACCAGATTTCAGTTGATGAGGCCAGCTTTGTTAGAGATGTCATCTTCTTCTTATTCTCTCTCTCATCTCTTCTTGCAATCATTGTTATTGGAAGGATCAACTTGTGGGGTGCCATTTCTTTTCTTGCTATTTACTTCGTTTATGTTGGCACAGTTTCAGCCACTCAATTATACAAAAGGAAAAACAGAGAATTGTTAGGGGACAGGTTTTCAACATCTCTTGCTGCTTCAAAGAATTTACAAGTGCTACAAAGCTTTGATGACTTAGGAGATAGTACTAGTACACCATTACTAGGCTATGTCGATGAGGATAAACCTATTTTCGACACGAATTCGAAAGCCAGTCTTGATGTTCATCAAGAACAAAATTCTGGGTTTTCTTATTTGGGAACATTGATTTATATCTTGGAGTTACCTCTCTACTTGCCTAGAAGATTGACCATACCGGTTGTGAGTGAAGAAAGATGGTCCAAGCCATATGCAGTTATTTCTGTAACTTTGGCACCAGTTTTGCTGGCTGCCCTTTGCAACACACAGAGGGAGAATCTGAGCTCAAGAGGTAAATCAGTAACATACATGACAGCAGGGCTGATTGGGTTGGTTTTGGGTAATCTTGCATATGTGACCACAAATAAGTGGGGCCCACCAAAGAAGTGCTTGTTCCCTTGGCTTGTTGGTGGGTTTTTTATGAGTGTAGCTTGGACTTATATTATTGCTGCAGAATTGGTCTGTTTGTTAGAATCATATGGGAATATATTGGGGATTAGCCCTTCAATTCTAGGACTTACTGTCCTAGCTTGGGGTAACTCCCTTAATGATTTGATAGCTAATGTTGCTATGGCAGTGAATGGTGGGCCAGATGGGGCCCAGATTGCTATTTCAGGCTGTTATGCGGGTCCCATGTTTAACACATTGGTGGGAGTGGGTATGTCACTGGTTTTCTCATCTTGGTCTGAGTATCCATCCTCCTATGTCATTCCCATTGACCATTCTCTCTATGAAACGATAGCGTTTTTGATGGGTGGCTTGCTGTGGGCCCTCGTGATTTTGCCCAAGAAGGATATGAAGCTGGATCGTTACATGGGGATTGGCCTTGTGGCAATTTACTTGTGTTTTCTGTTTCTCAGGCTGGCCATGCTCTTGGTCTTTTGAATTTTAATTTCATGGCTCATTCAAAATGGGGCATTGTCGCAAGTTTATAGAAACTTCCTTTATCAATATACATACATTTTAGTTAAATAGTATCCTTTTGTCTAGTTATTTTGATGTCGAGTTAGTACTTCCTTTTTTTGTTATAAATGGTGTTAGAAATTTGGTTCAGACCAAATGGTTTTTAGTCAACTATGAGACACAAAATTGAAAGGATTTATAGTTCAAGTGATTAAAAACAATTAACTCTACATCCGATATCCTGTGTTCAAATCACCGCTCTCCTAATATCGTGGTTGAGCATGATAGACTCTTCCCCCAAGACATGTCAAAGGATTTTTAGCACACACACATGGTCCAAAAGCTTTTAATGCATCCACTTGGACTGGACGTCCATTTCCTTCCCGTGGTTTAAAAGCACTTATGTGGTCCATAGAGAGCCCATGGACACGGTGAGTTCGCCAGCCTGTTGGAGAGACAAGAAGCGTTGGGTAGGTAGCCAATTATCGCACGGGTTCCAAAGGTCGACTAGGTTGTGTGTTGTATTTTAATCATGATCCTCTTTAGTGAGGTCTGTGCCACAAATAATTCCACTTGTGCAGAATGCTTGTCGAGCACTCGCATGAAACATGTGGATTTTGTAGACTCTAAATTAGTAATTTTGTATCCAAATTATTATTCATAGAGCAGTGTAAACTTACATATTGGGAGTAGAGGTGCCAAATGGATCGGGTCGGCCCGTTTAAAGCTTATTTATTAAATTTTATTTATTTTAAAGAAAAATAATACATAATATTATTACATTTATATCTTAAATTCAAGTTTATTTCTTATTTTTAATAATATATATTAAAATTTAATGTTTTCTTTATATATAAAATAATGATTTTATTTTTCAAGTTTCAAATTTTAAAACCCAAATAATAATCCAGCCATTTTCTATGTAAATGTACTTTAAATAAAGTTATTGACCTCGTTTTTTAAAAAAAAAAAACAAATAATAAAAAAATTATTAGTATATACATAATTGTAAAAATGATTTAAATGATGTTGTAAAAAAAATTACAAAAACAATGCAATACATAAGTTAAATTTGGCGTGAGCCCATATCGGCCCGTTTAGTGGCCAAGCACGAGCACAGCCAGAGCCTGTGGGCTCGGGCCAAGATTGCAGATTTTTATAAATGAGCTGGCCCAACACAATCCATTTATTAAATGGGCCAGGCCAGGCCAGCACGGTCCTTTTGACACCTCTAGCTGGAAGTGAGAATTGTCATTCCTAAACAGCTTCTAGAAGCTGTTTCTCTAATTAATTTAGCATTACTGTGGCAGTAAATAAATTATCCACCAAAGTTATTCATTATAACGATAGTTATTGTTGGATGCGTATGACATTTCGCCTATAAACTCAAAAGAAAACACATAAGTAATTTAAGGGTCATTGACAAATAAGAAAAAAAACAGTGTCAATTGAGTAAAATAAAGGTTCTTGGTCCATTTTTATTCTCGTTACACTATATTTTCATGCAATTTCGAGTAAGAGTTTTTAGTAAGATTTAGGGTTTTTACAAGATTTAGGAATTTTGTACAATAAAATTTCACTAGTACTCCGCATATCATTTACAGCCAAGTCCACAATCGATGGTATCCTTATTGAGGATCTCTTGTAAAAGGGAGGAGGTAGAGTAAAAAGTTACAAAGCATAAATCCTTTTTTTTTTTCAAAGTTTGGAAGGGGGAGGGGAAGATTTCATTAGGGTTCGAACCTAAGACAACTGATCTGCAAACAAATGCTATTACCGCTGAGCTATGGACTCGTTGGCAGTTACAAAGCAATAACTTATTAGTAATCTAGCTAACATAAAGTAAATTATTAGTAAGATATGGTACACGTAAGTTAAATTTGAGAGATAATTGTTGCAGAATATAAATCCCACATCAGAAACTTGACTAAATGAATGGTTCCACTACTAATATCATCGAGACCTTTTGTATAAAACTCCACACTTGCTAAACATATGGTTAAGTTGGGGACAATATCAATATTACTAGTAGTGGGCCATGGGTTCGTCCCTCTAAAATCTTAACAGTAATGAGGTCAGACAACACCTACCTAAGTCATGGGACGAAGAGTACCATTAGCATTTGCAAATTGCAACAACAATCCTCTTAGGTAGAAATACTCAAAGCAAAGTCATACAAGGTAGAAATTACCAGTGTCAAAAGTCGTATAAGTCATTAATAAAAAAACCAAAAAAGAGAGATTTAGAGAGAGAGGCTCCTCCTTCTCTCTAAGATTTCTCTCATCTCCACCGCCCTTTTTTGAGTAGCTAGTGTTGACGCGAGTCTCCTAATTAATCAAGAAGATTTATTTCCTTGATTAATTAAGGGATTTACTTTCATATTCTATATAGTTGACAAATCATTGTATAATTAGGAGATACTATCCTAATTGATTACTGTATATATTTCCTTGTAAAACGCTCATGTAAACTTCTATATATACCTTCTTATGGAGATGAATAAAACCTAACCAAAAGTATTCAAACCATATTCATATTTAAGCATGGTATTAGAGCAATCGATCCTAAGTTGTCTCTAAACCCTTATCTCAAATTTCTCATATTCAAATCCAAAACCCTAAATCAAATTCCTCATATTTTTCCCTAAATCCAAATCCCTCAAATCTAAAGTCCTCAAATCCTCTTATCAAAATCCCTAAACACATAACCTCAAATCTTATACACATACCTCTCAAATCCAATCCCTACATCAAATTCATACATCAAATTCCTCAAATCAAATTCCTCAAATCAAAATTCCTCACATTTTCATATCACATCTTACTTCCGTTGAGATGTCAGGAACCCCTACGATTCTCCCCCTTATTGCAGACTCATAGAAGCATGTGGTCAATCCTGTTAACCCGGCTACCTAGACTCGTGCTTCTATCGCCACCACCAAAGGTTTTACTTTTCATACTTCCTCTCAAAAATCCGCATGGATTATTGACTCTGGTGCTACGGATCACATGACATTTGATCCTGGCCAACTTATTAGTTGCAAATCATCCACTCCGTCGGTGGTGTTTAATGCTAATGGTACCCCCTCCCCTGTGGTTGGGGAGGGCTCTCTATCTCTCTCCACTTCCTTACAACTGGATTCTGTATTATTTGTTCCATCTTTGAACCATAACTTGTTATCTGTTGCACAACTTACTGCTACTTTGGGATGTACTGTGACATTTTGGCCGAATCATTGTGTTTTTCAGGATATCCTCATAGGAAAGACAATTGGTTGTGGTACTCGGCGAGGCAAACTCTACCACTTGGACTGGGCACCAAATAGTGAGATCAAGGTTTGTCAAGCTTTCACAACCAGTGGAACTCGTTCTAAGGGGGAGAGAGACAAAATTTGGTTATGGCATAAACGTCTTGGGCATGCCTTGTTCGGTTATCTTAAGAAGTTGTTTCCATCATTATTTTATAGTCTTGATGTTTCCAACTTCCAGTGTGATACGTGTGAATTGGCTAAGAGTCATCATGTCCCGTTCCCATTAAGTTCAAATATGAGTTTGGTTCTGTTTTCTCTTGTTCATTCTGATGTTTGGGACCCTGCTAAAATTGTCACTCCGACAGGGGCTCGATGGTTTGTCACGTTTATAGATGATTGCACACGCATGACTTGGGTTTCCCTTCTCAAAACTAAAGTGAAAGTCAGTTCCAAGTTTCAACAGTTTTATCAAATGGTGGAGACTCAGTTTCATGCTAGAATTCAGGTTCTTCGTTCTGACAATGGCGGAAAATTTCTCAACCATGATCTTAACTAGTTCTTACAAGATCATGGCATCATACATTAACGCTCACGCCCTTACACTCCCCAACAAAATGGGGTGGCTGAAAGAAAGAACAAACACTTATTGGAAATCGTTCGTGCCTCTCTCTTTGGTGCCAATATGCCACAATCTTTTTGGGGCGAAGCCGTCGTCTCTGCAGCATACCTTATCCATCAGATTCCCTCTAGTATCCTAAATTTCTAAACACCACTTCAAACACTTCACCACCATATCCAAACACCTCCCACCCCAAACTTGGAACCCCGAATTTTCGATTGTGTTGTATTTGTCCACTTACATGATCACCAATGAAGCAAATTGGATCCCCGAGTTGAAAAGTATGTTTTCATTGGCTATGCACCTCATCAGAAAGGATACCGGTGTTATCATCCTCCTACTATGAAGGTCCTTACCTCCATAGATGTTCTGTTTCGGGAACATGACTTATATTTTTCAACAACCCATGAGGAGAATCGAGAATCCACCACTGCTCAAATTCTTGATTTTTTTTTCCACAGGACGTCACTCTGCATCAAACGACCGTTCGCCAGTGGAAAGAAACCGGTTGCCAGTGGAAAGCAACTGGTTGCCCCCCTTACTTCTTCAAATACAGAGAACCTGCTTCAAAACGATCGATCGCCAGCAGACAGTGACTGGTCGCCAGAGGAAAAGGATCAGTTGTCTTCACGCTGTCAAAATTAGGAGGAGGAAATTGAACCGTTTTATGAGATTTTGCCCGCTTAAGCTTCAGTGCCACACCAATCACCTGCTGAGAAAGTCATTCAGGTAACATCTTTTCCTGAAACTGATAACACTAATGAAATATCCCATGATGATTTGATTTCAGAAGGCACAGAGCCTACATATCAGCTTCCAGAAAGGAAGAACCGTGGTAAACCTCGAGTACAATATGAAGCATATCTTAAAGCCAAAGGGAAATACCCCATCAATAATTATATATCTCTCAGCAGATTATTAGAGTCATGTGTGCACTATGTGAAGCAGTTGGCTGACATATCTGTCCCCAACAGTATAACTAAAGCACTAGAAGACTCAAAATGGAAAGAAGCTATGAATAAAGAAATGAGAGCTCTTCAAAAGAATGTCACATGGGGACTTGTGCCCTTACCTCATGGAAAGAAGACAGTACGATGTAGGTGGATTTATACTGTGAAACTCAAAGCAGATGGATCCGTTGAAAGATATAAAGCTATATTGGTGACGAAGGGGTACACATAGAGATATGGGATAGACTACGAGGAGACCTTTGCCCCTGTAGCCAAGATTAACACTATTAGAGTCCTATTGTCTCTAGTAGCGAATCTTGATTGGCCACCACATCAGTTTGATGTTGAAAATGCATTCTTACATGGAGACTTGGAAGAAGAAGTATATATGGACTTACCCCATGATGTAATTCAGCTCCTGACAAGAAAAATCAAGTTTGCTAGCTCAGAAAGTCATTATATGGGTTAAAGCAATCTCCTAGGGCATGGTTTGGTAGATTTACTAAATCTATGAAGAATTTTGGATATACACAGAGTAATTCAGATCATACCATTTTCTTGAAGCTTGATGAAGGAAAACTTACTGCATTGATTGTTTATGTATATGACATAATCGTAACTGGAAACGACGCAGAAGAGCAACTGAAGTTGCAAAAGTATTTGTCTCAGGAATTTGAGATGAAGAATTTAGGTGATCTGAAGTACTTTCTCGAAATCGAAGTAGCAAGGTCAAAAACTAGTATATTTCTGTCTTAAAGGAAGTATGTAATGGATCTACTCACTGAAACATGAATGCTTGGATGTAAGCCTGCTGACACACCCATTGAGATGAATCACAAGTTGTGTGAAGACATGAACCAAGAACCAACTAATAAGGAACAGTACCAACGCCTTGTTGGAAGGTTGATATACTTGGCACACACAAGACCAGATATTGCATATGTTGTGAGTGTGGTTAGTCAGTTTGTGCATTCACCCAATGTTTCTCATAGGAATGCAGTTGATCGGATCTTAAGATACTTAAAGTCAGCCCCTGGGAAAGGATTAATGTTCTCAAAAAATGGAGATCTTGAAGTTGTTAGATATACAGATGCTGATTGGGTTGGTTCCATTACAGGTAGACACTCTACTTCTGGTTACTTTATATTCGTGGGAGGTAACCTAGTCACTTGGCGGAGTAAAAAGCAAAATGTGGTTTCTCGGTCTAGTGCAGAAGTAGAGTATCGAGGAATGGCTCAGGGAGTTTATGAATTATTGTGGATCAGAAGACTCTTGATAGAATTGGACTTCAAGCCAGAAAAGCCAATGAAGTTGCATTGTGTAACATCCCACATCGACCAACGGAGAGGGGGTGATCTGTCTTATATGTACATGCCCACCTCCATCTAGCACGAGGCCTTTTGGGAGCTGACTGGCTTCGGATTCATGGGAACTCCGAACTTAAGCGAGTTGGGGCTAGAGCAATCTTAGGATGGGTGACCCACTGGGAAGTTGCTCGTGAGTTCCCAAAAACAAAACTGCAAGGGTAGAGAAGGGGGCCCAAAGCGGACAATATCGTGCTACGACGGAGCCGATCTCGGGATGTGACAATTTGGTATCAGAGCCACTCTGCCGTGTGGTGCGAGTGTGCCGACGAGGACGTCGGGCCCCTAAGGGGGTTGAATTGTAACATCCCACATCGACCAACGGAGAGGGGGTGATGTGCCTTATATGTACATGCCCACCTCCATCTAGCACGAGGCCTTTTGGGAGTTCACTGGCTCATATTCGTGGGAACTCCGAAGTTAAGCGAGTTGGGGCTAGTGCAATCCCAGGATGGGTGACCCATTGGGAAGTTGCTCGTGAGTTCCCAGAAACAAAACCGTGAGGGCGGAGAGGGGGGCCCAAAGTGGACAATATTGTGCCACAGCGGAGCCAATCCCGGGATGTAACACATTGTGGCAACAAGTCAGCTATCGATATTGCCCATAATCCAGTTCAACGTGATCGAACCAAACATGTTGAGGTAGATAGACATTTTATCAAAGAAAAAATTGAGAATAAGATCATCCGCCTACTATTCGTAAAATCAGAAGATCAACTAGCAGATATCTTAACAAAAGCTGTTTGTGGCAGAGTATTTCATGACTCACTTACCAAGTTAGGCATTTGTGACATATGTGCACCAACTTGAGGAGGAGTGTTGATGTGAGTCTCTTAATTAATCAAGGAGGTTTATTTCCTTGATTAATTAAGGGATTTACTTTCCTATTCTATAGAGTTGACAAATCATTGTATAATTAGGAGATACTATCCTAATTGATTACTGTATCTATTTCCTTGTAAAGCGCTCATGTAAACTCCTATATATATCTCCTTATGGAGAAGAATAAAACATATGCAAAAGTATTCAAACCATATTCATATTTTAGTAGCTAGTGTCTCTCCCGTCGCCCTTCGGGGTGGCTACTCCGCCACTTATGGTGTGGCTACCCTGCCTCCTTTTGTGTGGCTCTTTTCCTTTTCCTTCATTTTCATTTTGTCCTTTTGAAAGCCCTTCCTCTCTGGTATTCTCTGATGCAAGCCCATAAGTCCTATAAGTCTTCTACTTCTTCCTCTGAACTTCCTCCCCCTTTGTTCTACAGCCCTCACATCTCCCTCATCTCACTTTCCTTTCATCCCTCCACCACCCCGTCGACCCGTATCTCTTCTCCCACAAAATCTCAAATCCAAAAGTCCTCTATCCCTAAGATTTACTTGGTTTGCCATCGGATTGATGCAGTTGTTTTACTCCATCAACCCATTCTTAGATCTAAGATTTGGATTTGCACTTGTGGGCTCTACAAATCTATGGTCAATCTTGACCACAACTTGATAGATTGCTTGAGTATAACGCATGGGGGCTTGCTCCCTCAAATCCACACTCTACATATCTCCTCTCTTGGTTCCCATGGCCCTTGCTTTTCTTGTGGCGGTGGCGGTTGCATATTTGTTGGTGGCGACGGCAGCTTGTTTTGTTTAGGGTTAGATTTTAGGGGTTTTGTTTTTTGTGGGCTTTTGTTGTTTTGGGCCTGCTATTTTGGCACTTTAGGTGGGGCTTTTATTTTGTGCTGTTTGAGCCCATGCAGTAGTCTACTGTTAAGAGACGGACAAGCTCCCCTGGGAGGTGTCGATACTCTGAACTCTAACTTTATTACTTGTTCCTGGTATCTGTTTGTGTTTAGTTGACTTTGTTTTTGGGCTATTGGTAGCCTTGTGGTGCTTTGCTCTTTGTTTGCTGTGTCTGGCTATTGTTAGCCGTGTTTCTCCCTAATGTACTATCTTTTGTTTAATGGAAAGTACATTTGACCCAAAAAAAAAAAGTCATATTAGTCAAACCAAATTCAAAGCAGAATTTGAAGTAGAAATACTCAAAGCAAAGCAAAGATTACCTAAGTAGGGTCTAGAGATGTAGTTCACAATTGTAGATAAACTACATATCACCCTCCATTTGCAAGGTAACAAAGGGTATGAGTAGGTAAAGCACCGGTGGATCCAAAAAGCCTTATCGTCGCCACTTGCCATCTTGGTTGGTGTGTGGCTATGAGGTAAGAAAAATTTATATAAGGTTAAGGTTTAAATGTTGGGTCGAGGTGAAAGTAGTCCAAGGTGGAGGATCAATCGCTTTGATACCATGTTTCGATTTCATAAATGGATTAGCATTCCACTACTTTCAACACTACTATTGTCCTAAACTGAACCATCAACATAGTCCACAAAGTATAATGTTTTATCACAAAATGCTTCAATCTTATTAATAGTGAAATCACTCAACTATATATTTTATTTTATCAAGTCTTCAAAGTAGAATTTCACATTCTTCGATAAATTATCTAATTTGAATCAATTTTAGACACTATATGTGGCCTAAGGATTTTAGCAAGCTTATTATTATTTCTTTAAAAAAAATCATGGCAAAAGGGTTTGGGTGTATGTGAACTTTAAATCGAGGGGAGAAAATTAAAGGTGTTATACAGTAGTAGTTGTCTCCAGTTATTGATGCCTGAACGAACTCCTTGTCGCCTTACTAAATTCTAAATGTCGTTTTGCTATTTATTTCAGTGTCAAAGCTTGTCAAGATCTACAAAAAGTATACGTTCCTCTCATCTCATATTCCCAATATTATATATATAGATTAAATTAATCTGGCATGTTGCCATTTGTAGGACCTATAATGCAATAAAATTGGACAAAACGAAGCTCTTGTTGTGGAGGAGAACCATTCACATTCAGTGTCGCTTGTTGAAGTGACGAGTTTTGAATTGACTTCAACTGGGATCATGAAATGTATCATCCTCCACCAAATGAATAATAATGACGATGCAGCTAGGTATTTTAATTAAATTCTATTTTCTTTTATGCAACCAAATATTTAGGAGGGGAGACTCGATTCTATAACCTCGGACGTATGAATAATTGCTCTCAACCACTTGAGTCACAAGTTTCTTATTTTAATTAAATTCTTATATTTTTTTTTAGACAATTGAGGGTTTAGGATCAAATTTAGGATCCAAGATTCTTGGGTAAATGCTCTTAAACACTTAAACTACAAGCCCTTTACCTTTAAGAAAATTCTTATAAATACAAAAGAAAGTGAGTCTCTCTGCTCGTCATATCTTGTCTCAATTACTAGAGGTGTAAAACGAGTTGTACTGGACCTGTCTATTTATGAAAATCACCAATCCCGGCCCGAGTCCACAGTTCTAGCTCATATGGGCTTCGACTGTGCTTGTGCCGGTCCACTAAATAGGCGGAGATGGGCCCATGCCCAATTTGACTCATGTATTGCATTTTGTTTTTGTAATTTTTTTTACAACTTCATTTAAATCTTTTTTTACAATGATGTATATATAAACAAGATTTATTATTTATTGAAAAAAGAGGTCAATAACTTTATTTAAAGTACATTTAAATAGAAAATGACTAAATTATTATTTGTATTTTAAAAATTGAAACTTGAAAAACAAAATCATTATTTTATATATAAAGAAAACATTAAATTTTAATATATATTATTAGAGAAAAGAAATAAACTTGAATTTAAGATATAAATATAATAATATTATGTATTATTTTCTTCTAAAATAAATATAATTTAATAAATAGATTTAATAATAAATATAATTTAATAAACTTGGACCTAATTACCTCATCCCAACTCACCCAAAAATACGTGCCGTGTTGTGTCGGACCTTACTTTAACGTGCCATGCCAGACCTTACTTTAACGGGCCATACTCGAGCCGACCCGGTCCGTTAGACATCTCCATCAATTACTCATATTTCTCTGTCAAAATTTGGCATAGCCTTAAAAGATAGGAAGTAAATGACAGTCAAACATGGACCCTTGGTTTGTACACTACACATCATGTCCATGTTGTCTTTTAGCCAATAATAATTTATCCAATTTATTATGAGGTGTCCCCTTCTTTACTTTGTCCAAACCTCAGTCTTGTTTTGGACTTCAACTTTTTCCCATTGTTGTTTCTTTTAATCTATTAAGCCTTTGTCTTCATGAAAATTATGATGGCAAGAAATGAACCAAAATACAATTGTATGACATAGAGAGCTCTTGTGCATATTGTCTGGCTTGTGGCCCACGAGAGTACTGTATATAGTAAAAGTATCATGCCAAAGGGTGCAGGTGTTTAGGACCACTTTGAGAAAATTTCAAGTTGATGGCGCAGACCAACCCACCCATAATTTCATATACCAAACTTACCTCCTTATATTTGCAATCAATAATTAGTTTCATTATGTAATGCTCCCAATTTCTGTAGGAAATACTATTTCTAATTCCATTCATTTACTATTTCGTTTGGTGTCATTGAGATAAGAGATGTCGTATTGTAGGTGCGGAAGGGAAAAAGGTTTTGTAATCATGTTGTTACAGCAATTCAAGTTTTGTTGGAGTATGCTTCCTTCCTCAAGGATGATATGGCAGAATAAAAATTTCAGGTCATGCAAAACATTGAGCTCCATATTCCATGAGAGGCAAACCAATCATAATGTGTGATGCATTTGTGATTGCATACATGGTTATGCACAGTTCCAGAAAATAAAAAACTAAAAACAACACATGATGGGTACAAATTGAATGATTCAAATCATTAGACGACATTGTAGAGTGAGCTCAAATGAGTGATCAACGGCATATTAATTACTAACCGGTTAGCACTTGAGTGGTCCTTAATGGAGCAAAACTCAACGATACGTGGTGAAGCGGTAATTTAAACCTTGCTTCGATATAGGTAGATGCTCTTAATTATTAGAGCTAGAAGGCCTAAGAAACCAAGCTTGAAATACAAATAATATGTTAGAGAAAAACAAAGCAGGATTTATTTATCAAATCCTTGAATACACAAAATAACAATAGCGACTTGGCTCAACCACCTCTTTACCAATACACAAAGGAGGTTATATATATTGTAAGAACAAGCTATTCTCTTTGTCTTCAGACAGACTTACAACTCAAACCTGCAATTACCAAATCTCTTTGGAAAATCATACCTTGGTGCAAAGGCATGGCGTTCCCGAAAGCTACATAATTTCGATATTTAGGAGAAATTATAGACTCAAAACAAAACAAGAAATTAGGGGCTTATCAACTACACCAGACACCTCAGTTGAAGCTGAAAACACAAGCAGCCTGCAACTTAGTTTGTCAACTAGACTAAACAAAGTTTGTAAGTAACTATTTACATTATAACTAATTTACAAATCTACAATTCAGTCATATCATACCACAGTTACTAGGATTAGTTTATCTCTTTTTGAAGCTTGAGAGAACCAAGTGTTTGAATCAACCTCAAAGACATAGAGCTGATGTATACAACTAAAAGCCCCCCTCCCAAGACCCCATCAAGCCTCATATTTCTCCTCGGTAGAACCACAAGTGCCCAAAGCAAGCCTCCTGCTAAGAAACACACTGTCTCCAACAGGTATGGATCTCCGCGGATCACAAGAGGTGATGGATATGTAGACCAAGCAGAGCCAACAAGGGATAAGCCTAATCCAAACAGAATGTTGAAGATGGGACCAGCATAACAGGCTGCAAATGCAATTTGAGTTCCTTCAGGTCCACCATTCAAAGCCATTGTCAAATTGGTAATCAAATCTCCAAATGAGTTACCCCAAGCAAGGACTGTTAGCCCTAAGATAGAAGGACTTACACCTAATAAGTACCCTACTGAAACTAGCAAACCCACCAATTCCTGAGCTGTAAAATAACTCCAAGCAACACTCATTAGAAACCCTGCAACAAGCCAAGGAAATAAACAATTCTTTGGTGGGCTTGACATCTCTGTTGTCACAAATGCAACAAGCCCAAAAGTGACTCCAAGAATCAATCCAGTAATATAGATCACCAAGCTTGTCATGAAGGTAACACAGTCAAATTGATGGTTCCAAAGGATTGACAATAGCACTGGTGCTAGTGTCACTGAAGCAACTGCATACGGCTTAGACCATCTCTCTTCACAAACAACAGGAATAGTCAATCTCCTTGTCAGATAAAGAGGCATCTCGAGTATGAAAAAAACCATACGACAAGAAGCTGATGATCTAAGATTAGAGCAGCATTTCTTGACTTCTAGTACTTCAGAACTGCCTTCTACAGCTCCTTCCTCTGCAGCACTAAGCTCTTCCTTTTCCATGTTGCTAAGAATTGGTACACTCAAGTCCATGTCATTCCTGGAAGTACAGTTTGATTCACTGATATCCCCAGCAGCATTCTTCCAATGAGTATGTGAGATGTAAACCACAATCACATAAACAACATACATTGAAGCAAAAGCCATTGCAGCCCACACATCTATTTCACTCTGAATCAAGATCAGAACCAAGAACAGAATGACCAAAAGGTAGAAGCAAATATCTCTCACAAAGTCACATTTCTTAACTCGAATACGCCTCTGGCGGATTGAAATGCTTATGATTCCAACCACAACACATGATACAAAGGAAGCTCCCCCCAAAATTGTACTAAGACCAATTTCACCTGTCCCACCACCCATAAACGAAACAAGACTGGAAAAAACATCAGGGGCTCCATTGCCAAGAGAGAGCAGAGTGACTCCAGCAATTGTAGGGGACAATTTTAGTAGCCTTGATAGATTTTCCAGTGAAGAACAAAAGTATTCAGAAGCTGTATTCCCCAACAAATAGAACAAAACCAGGAGCCACAAAAACATAAGAAAATAACCCAAAAGAGGAAAACTTCCAAAATTGCAGTAGAAAATGAAAAGATAGTCAATATAGCCTTGAGAGACACATGGGTTTTTGGATTTAAGGTAGAGGCACTTGGCTTCATAGTCATCTAAACGAAGAAAACCCTTGCAATCTAGTGTATTGCTGTCTCTGAAAATTTCAAGACTGCTTAGAACCAGATATTCTGAAGGGTGAAAATGTATAATCAAGAGAGCACATGCCACTAGGAGAAGTGAGATATTCAAGAAAATGATGTAATTCCTATACTTAGGCATGAAAACTGAGGTACCCATTATAGAGATTCAACCTGAGGCCAAAAATACAAAACAAAAATAGAAAAGTTCAATTGAACCTACCTAATCTATGCTTGTGCACAAGAGTAACTTGGAGTAGATCATGAACAAGGAATTGGGTTTATGGCAACTAGGTAGACAAACATTTGAAGGATGAAGGGTTCGGAATTTGGTGCCTTGAAAGGTTTCCTTTTGTGCAGACTGATTAAGCAATGGAATGGAGCTTTTGGTGAGAGTCAAGCCAATTGCAGATTCTCTTCTTGTTTCCACATTGTGGGAATATTTCACTTTCCCCATGAAAGGTATAGATCATACATGCTGACATGGCTGGGACACGTGTCATATGATAGTGCCATGGGGATCAGGACAGTCGACAAGCTTCAATTCAAGCTAAAACTACACGTGGAAATTGGGTAGACGTCATCTTTCACGGTGAGCATTAGCATCTGTGAAAGCGAAGATAACCCACGAATTCATACAAATTCTTTTTCTCTTGGCTAATGATTCTGTTAGGCTTGTACCAGTGTAGGTTTTTCTGGTTTTCTGGGGCTTCGGCCCTCGAAAAAAGACAGAGAACCCACGAAATAGACTTATGTGACGGCTTCAAACATCAATCCTTGTTTTGTTAACTTCAGATTTTTCTTTCTTTTTGATAAATTCTTTATATCATGCATATCATATATTTGTATGATTCTGCTAGGCTTGTACCAGTGTAGGTTTTTCTGCTAGGCTTCACATTCAGGTCGGCCCTCAGATTCCTGTACCTCATCAACACCATACTTGTATTCATACTATATCCAAAACAATTTCTCAAATTATCGAAAACAAAGAAAACTGAACTCTAAATATACAATACTTTTGTGGGTGTAATTATTATTATTTTTATTAATTGATGAAGTGAAGCAATGAGCTTGGAAATTCTTGGGATTTTTCTAATTGTTGGGTAATTTATTATATGACTACGAATCCCTCCGTTATTATTTGAGAACACTAAAAGTTGTTGTACCAAAAAAAAAAATTTGGTTAGAATGATTATGTTTATACATTAGACTAATTAAGCGAATAAATAATATAAGGGTGATAAAATTTGGAGGCCACATGAATCGAGGGTCCTAAGTAGCCACCTTATGGGCCTACCTTTTATGCCGACCTTGATCGCATTCTCCCAGTTCATCTCTTTTTAAGTACTAATGCCGACCTTTTTTGTTTTTTTTGGGGTGAAATACTAATGCCGACCTTAATAAGTGGTTCAACTACTAATAGTACTGATGCCTTTTGTAATAAAACTAGGGGTTGGCAACCGAATCAACGCACACCTGGAGGAGAGGAACCATATTCTAACCTTACTTAAGACAGAAGAGAGAGATCTGCAAACAAGTTTATTAAACTAAATAAGGACCAGAAGCATCACAATCAAAACCCTCAAAACAAAATTAAACAACGGGAAAAAAAAAACACTCAAATGCAGAAACCAACAACCACCTACATAGAATAATACTTAAACAAACTTCATTCTTTAATTTTACTAGACCATATATAGCAGCACCCTCCAGGCTTGGCAAGCTGGTCAATGACCATGGGTAACGATGCTGTCAATAATCTTAGCCACAACCTCCTTAGAATCCCTCAGCTTTCTGATGCTCTTATTCAGGTTTGTACGCTTCACTGCTACCGCCGGTGACTCCTCCAGCATCCTCTCAATCCCGCCACCGTAAGGTCCCATCAACTCATTCACAATCTCAGCTTCCATCTCCTTGTTCACCAGGTTGGAAATAGACAGCTGCAAATGCAACGCCATAAAATCAACAAACCTCCTCATAACAACCTTCCAATAAGCAGCCATCCTCATTTTCAGATCAAAGGCTTGAGGTAACATAAGAGGGTACCGCCTCAGACCTTCAACTTCCACCTCCCCAATACCTTCTATAGTTATAGTAGAAGGGCGTTCATTGTCACCTAAGACCCCTTCTATGAAGGCGTTCTGGTGAGCCATGAGCCTATTCCATTCAGCAACATACTCAGGATCACATGTATAATCCGTAAGCTTCTCCATATCCACAATTTCGGTCATCCATTTAATCGACCTTTCTTTCATCTTGGCCATCAGATTGTGTCCAGCTCGCCTCGCACATAGTTGAAGCTGATAATAATTATCCGAATGCCTCATCAACACAGAAATAACCACTTCCTCAATGTAAGTCCAAACCTGCTCCACAAACCCAATTGGTATGCTCGAAATTCCGCTCACTTTTCCCTGCAAGATAGTAAGAAAAGCATTGCGAGGAAGAAAATTCGGAAGTGCTATACCTTTCACTTCCTCCAATGCCTTGATCTCTTCTAACAAGAAGTTATTCTTCGGGTCGCTTTGAACACAATTGTGAAGTGCATCTGAGTACTGATTGAGCATTTCAACCAATCTAGCAGTGCAATGCATGTGTCTGTCTTCAGAGTACTCTTCAAATTCTCCTCTCAGAAGAATCTTCCTAAGAGATTCTTTGGCCAAACCAATGATCTGCATGAAAGCTGTCATGGCCTCAGCAACAGAGGAAAGATTCTTCGGCATTTTATTCAGTTCAGAAAGGCAGTAATTCAGCTTGTCATTAATCTTCTTCACAATTTCCGGCAAGTTTCTTGCTATGCTGTTAGCTTGAATTTGCACCAACTTTTGCGCCAAAACTGGAATACCGACAATAGATTTGTCGATCTTCGACAGAAGATGATGACTCTGAAATAGTTCATGAGCAATGGCCCTTGCCTCCTCATATGTTTCATCTCCAATGCGGTTCCTCACACAGACATAACCAAGTCCGATGTTGACATCATCTCCCGTGACCTTCTCGAGCAGTCCCTCAGGTGCCTTATCAACTTTTGTAACCACAGCCAGCGTCCTTTCACCAGTCTTATCCACACTCTGCGACATCCTAATCGATTCACAGGTGGCAAAATCGACACTGGCAGACAACACATTCAGAATGATACTCTCTTCTGGCTTTATATATTCCATGATCATATCTTTGATTTGATCATAAATATTTTCAGGCTGCCCATGAATAGGCACTCTAGTAATACCAGGCAAATCCACCATAGTCAAATCAGGAACACCCTTCTTTTTCACCAACAGAGTCAATGGGGTGTTAGAAATTCCCTTACCTCCCCCTGCAATAGAATTAGTGGCTTTAACAATATCATCAGTCACGTTGTCTTCATCGGTACGATCAGTTCTGCCGTTGTACTCCAAGGAAAGCTCTGGCAGAGGACTTGAGTGGTGCTGCAGCCTCATTATAAGGGGTACCCTTGTGCAGATGCCTTGACCCCGTGGGAGGCTGATGCCGGCCAAAGATTCAAGGACACTAGACTTTCCAGATGACTGGTCCCCAACCACCACAATTGTTGGGAGCTGAATGCCTTCATCCATTATCATCAAGTTACGGAGTTTGTCTACCGCGTCAAGTAGGGGACGGATTTTGTCATTGTAGGATGACACAATAGGTGCGCAGTTGATAGGTACAGCATCTTGTTCTACCTCAACCAGCGCGAATGACCCTTCACCATTCAAAACTGCAGCATTTGGTGTTGTCATGGACAGATTAGCTTGCTTTCCTCCTCCCATATCTGAATTGTAGCAAGAAAATAGTTCAGAAAGAGAGAGAGATATAGAGAGAGAGAGGGAGATAGTGGAGGTGTTGATGAGAAGAGAAATGAGACAAGCTAGCTAGCTATTGATGAGAAGAGAAGGGAGATAGATATGTTTGTCATGCAACTAGCTAGCTATTTATAAATGTTCAACCATGCCTCTGTGTTATTCTTCTGGGCTAAGCGACTTCCCCTTTCGGTTTTCAACATTTGGAAAACCCAAAGTTGTGGTTTGCTCATTTCATTTCATGCACTTATCAGTTTATGCACATACACGACATGAAAATTTTACTTTGATAAAGCAAAAAAAGGAATCAGCTTTACTTTGGTAAACCAATGTCGTGATTTCCTCATTCTCTCCAAAACTTCTCTCCTCTCCACCACCCTCTTCCGAGTAGCTGTAGCTTTCTCATTCAATGAAAAAGGAAACTTCTCTCCTCTCCAACTCAACTTTGGGTTTGCTAAATGTTGAAAGACCAAAGCGCATGTCCCTTAGCCCAGCAGAAAAATTATATTGGCTTTTGAATGGATGACTTTCCATTTATTTAACTAAAATTTGATAAATGATATATATTAATTGAAAATTTGTTTTTTTGGTCCCCATCTAATGAACATTTTTCCAATCAAATTGTATGTGGTTTCCTTCCAACAGACAAAAGCAAGCACATGAAAAATCTGGCGTTTAAAACTCACACTGTTTGCCTCACTTCTTCAGGGCCTGCAGCAGGATATTGATTCCTTAATGTAGAAGTAGATTCCTTAAAGTAGAAGCAGATGGACTAGAGTGCTTTTTAAAAGAAATTAGAATTGTTAAGGGAAAAAGTTGGTGTTGGTGATGTGGGTGTCCTGGAAAGGGGGATGTATAGGACTACTAGAAAACTTTTCAAATTCGTGCGTGACTCAAGTCCTCCAAAATTAAAGCTATACCTAAGCAGTGGGCTGAGTAAGTCTAGTAAAACTCATGATACTATTTGTACTATAGAAAAGTTGTCAGCAATGCGGTAAATAAGAGTATCTCTTTTAGAGGGAGATGTAAAATGCCTTGAAATGGACATTTTACATCTCAAAAACAAATTTAAAGCTCCAATGAATATTTGAGGATATAAATTTAAATAGCACCGGAAAGTGTAAAAATTTCATAGATATACATTATCTTTTACGTCTCTATTTGTGGGTCTCACTGACACAAATACATATGAAAAAGTTGGAGAACTAAAGTGGCTAAAGCTCCACTCACTCACGAGTTTATCAATACTCGCTCACATCTTCTTCAAGCTTGCACTGCCACTGATTTTAATTTTTTTTAATACAAGCGATATTCTATTTTAATCTAATTTAATCTATGGGGAGGGGGGGTTTAAACTCGAGTGCAGGGTGGGGAGCACATCCGCTCTAGCCAACTTGGCTACGCCCATGTTTGCCCCACTACGGACTCTTTTGACTAATTGAAAATGAGTTGTGGGGCCCACCACTAAGTCAACAAATTCAATTCAAAACACCTAAGGGCAAACCCAATAGTAAGCTCTAAATAGGGCTCTAAAAATGGTGGATAGAGACTCATTTGGAGCTCCAATGGAATCTTTCAGGCTCTAAAGATATCTCTCCCACAATGGAGGCTCTATATTTAAAGTTCTACAACTTTTATGTTGTAATTTAAGTATTAAATTTTTTTTTTATTGTAAACATATTTTGTGTTAATAGATATTTATGCTTTGCTAGTTCTTTTTAATGAACATTTTGTTTAAAAAAATTAAAATTTGGATGAGATTCTAATTATAAAAAAACTGCTAGCAAACACCATGAAACAAGGAACAAAACAAAAATAGAACCAAAAAAAAAAAGAAGCTAAAAAGAGGTCCATACAAGTTGCGGGCCTCACGTTAGAGCAAAAATGAGTAAAAAGTGGGCTCAACTTTTCCAGTTTGCGGGCCCCACATTGGTTCAGAGATCCCTATATTTATGTATGTGGTTGCATTCCTCTGGCTAAGCTGAGGGATTTACTGCCCAAAAGTGGACCATTAGAGCACTTCCACCACTAGGGGTTAGCCTAGGCAGGAGGGGCCCCTAGGCCCAAAAGGAGACTTCAGCGCGCAAGGTCCTACCTGGGCAAGCCCACGAGGAGATTTGGCATGTCTCCTTGCCTTCGGACTGCTGACGTCAGGCTGGCATTAGCACAAGAATTTCAAATTATTTTTACCGTTGGCACTTGGAATGCACGCGTCAACGGTAAAAACGTTCTGGATTTCTTGCGCTGACCCACAGCTACCAGAAACCAATGGCTACAAGCCACGTGGCTTCTCCTAGAGCCTCCGATCCAAAAATCTTATCAAATCCAAGGCTGTCCATTTTTTGGCTAAACAAATTGAAAAAAAATCGAAAAAATGTGTAAAAAAGATCAAAAAAATCTGGATTTTTTCTTTCTTTCTATAAATACATGCCAATATTATTCACTTTCCACACCAAATCTTCGTACAAATTCATCTCCTTCTAATATTTTTCACTTTCAACACAAATTTTTTTACTACTAAATTCCATTTGTGTAAAAATACAAATGACCTCTTCCATTGAAGCCAGAGGCGCGTGGACAACCGTGGAAGATATTTTGTTGTGTGAGTGTTGGGTCAAAGTTGGTCATTGCTCGATCATGGAGAATTTTGTGAAAGATCGGGTTCGGCTCGTATAGAAATGGCCTTGGCTAGTAGGTGAAATTTTTTGAATAAAGAGTTAGGGAAATGAAGAGATGCGTTGGCAAAAGCGAGGGAGAACATTCGAAGCGGTCAAAATCTTGGCGATGAGGTAAAATATTTCTAAATGCCATTTTATTCAATTTAATGTCACGTTTTTTTAAAAATATTTTCTTGCATTTCCATTTGTTTAAAAATAGATTATTCAAGCACAAATGTGGTTCAGTGCCATTGCCCAAGGCAAAAAAAGTTTTATCAATCACCAATGTTGGGACGTTGTGAAGAATTGTTCGAAATTCAAAATTATTTCCACTGGTCCGACGGTTGTGTTAAATGAGATGCTGATCCACGATTCATCGGCAACCGATTCGCCATTGGACTCCCCAATGGATCAAGACTCAACGTGAGCCGATGCCTATTGGGAGAAAGGCAACAACGGCCAAGAGAGGGAGCACTTCGAACACTGAATATGCAAAATTTTTGGAGCAAATTACTAAGAACAGCGCACTGAGAATTGAGAGAGACTATATGAAGCATATACAATTGAAAGGTAGCAGGAACAACAACAAGACATGGAGGATAGAGAGATGAAAATCATGGTCATGGATACGAGCCATATGTCTCCTGAAACAAAGTCCTATTGGACGCTAAAAAGAAGAGATGTTATGAGAAGAAAGCTTTTCCATGAAGATGGACCTAGTAACACAGATTGGTTAAATGATCAAAACCATTAGGCTGTATTGAAAGAGTTGACATATGTATTAATTTGTTATATTGTTTTTCTTTTATTGAATAAAGAAAGCATTAAATAATATAGCTATTTATTAAAAACATTTCATACATCAAAACAAACCTTAATTCATTACCAACCACACACAAAACAAAGCTTAATTAAAAACAAACTATAGTTTAAAACAAACCATAATTCCAAACAAAGAATTAAACTTGACTTCATCCATAGTGATTGCCTTTCATCACCCATAAGTGCTCGATCAAGTCAACTTGACGTCACTCGTGAACATAAGAAGATTGCATTTCCATATAATGATAAATCATACGATTGTTGTATTGATCGTCCCTAATCAACGATTCGTGCTCCAGTGGTTGTCCATGTGCTCCCATGGGCAGTTCATAAATTTTTGTCAATGTTTGTGTTCATGGGATCGGGTTCGAATATCTCTGGGGTATCATAATCATACTCATCCTCCATAATCATGTTATGGAAGATGATGCAAGTCATCATAATGCTCCAAAGCACCTCTTCATCAAACATACGAGCAGCACCCCTAATAATTGACCAACGAGCTTGTATACAACATCCTGACCTAAAATAAATATTAAATTAAAATTTTAATTAAGGAATTACATTTTTACCCTTAAGGGTAAGGGTAAATTGATCACTTTTAGTTTGGAAAGGATTTTAGGGATTGAGTTGCTCCGTTGCGTAGAGCTTGTCAATAAGAGTTCATGGACAGGCGGCACGCTCAATTCTGAGTTTTGACGGTTGAATAAGGGTCTAAAAACAAAAAGGGCAGTTTGGTCTTTTAGAAAAAAATTATTGCTTTAAAACTCAGAAACCCGGTTTTGCCCCCCAAAACCTTCATGCGTTCTCTCTCTCTCTCTCTCTCTCTCTCCCCTCCCTCGCGACAAACCCTAACTCGTCACTGTGCAAGCGACGATCGTTGTTGTCCGGCCAACTCAGGCCACGAGACCGGTCCCGATCGACTTGCCTCCACCCCCTTGTCTCATCCCACCCCCTATCGTAGTCGGAAAACACGTAGAATGCCACCCGTATCGAAGGAGAAAATCACCCAAAACCTATCCTCTTCGCCGGTGACAACTCTGGTGACTTCAGGCTGCGCCACCACCTAGAAAAGGTAGCTCTTCTCTCCCTTAGTCTTTCCCCTAAGGTCCGCGACATCATTTGTTGCCATAATCGCTGTATCAAGGCCGAGAAATTCCGGCCAAAAACCCTCACGAGTTCGTGCTCGATTGACCCTGTTTCGGCCATGTTTTGGCTGTGGTTTAAGACCAAAATTTGTCCCCCCTGGTGTGTTGGTTCCATATGTATGGATATTGATTGACAGTTTGGGATTTTTTCGATCGCTGGAAATTACTCAAGACACCTATGTGCTGCCGGCACGTGTGGCGGTACATGGGAAAAACAGTTTAGTTTAGTAAATGGGTCCGAGATCCTATGGGTGTTAGAAGGGAAGCAGGATTTGGCATGGATTCCAAAGGGAATCCGAGTCCGATCCTGTCATTGTAGGATATCAAAACACATTTCCACATCTTTCCTATAACCCTCTTGAAAGGCAGCAAAGCTTTTTCCCTTCTCTAATTGGGGATTCAGACTTGTTTTGATGAATGTCATCCACCTCGAATAAATTCCATCGGCTAAGCAATACCCACCCGAGTATACGGTATTGTTGATTTGATATGGGATTTGGGGGGAATGACCTCTCAAGACATCGTTGAATACTGGGGATTGACCAAGCACGTTGATGTCGTTTTAAGATCCGGCAACTCTAAAAGGGGCATGCCAAACCTAGGTATCGAATGATGCAACAGCCTCTAGAATTATACTTTTTTGGCCCTTCTTGTTCCCATAATCTCCTTGCCAAGCAATTGGGCAATTCTTCCACTGCTAGTGCATGCAGTCGATGCTTTCAATCATGATTGGGAAACCTTGAGCCTCGAATTTTTATAGAAGCCTTTGGAGGTCCTTAGGTTTAGGTTGCGGAGGTAATCCCTTGTGTAGACAGTTTCTATTGCATCACAGAATCTGACCAAGCACTCTAGGATAGTTGACTTCCACATCCTAGTAATCTCATCCACCTGGTTTGCAGATACCCCATACGCAAGCATCCGTAAAATAGCTGTAAGTTTTTGCTTCGGAAGAAGACCCAAAACCCCAATAGCATCATACTTCTGAACGGAGTATGCGTCGTAATTGCAGACATCATGCATGATTTTTTTGAACAAATGGGGCTGCATTCTATATCTCCCTTGAAAATCAGAAATAGAATACAACGAATTTGGGATAAAGTAATCTTTCAATAGATTCTTACCCCGAGAGTGCCTATAGATCATGTTCGGGACACGACCATGGTGGTGTTGCCTTAATTGATTGAGCATACCCACCGCTAAAACAACTTCATCCTCTTCTTCATCCAACTTATGATCTTCTTTAGCACATCTGCGCTTGATTTCTTCATCTTCTTGATGTTGTCTCTCCAACACCCTCCTCAGGTTAGCTATTGAGAGTAGAATGTGTTTTGTAAAATCTGAGGAATGAAGGGATAGAGAAGATATGGTGTGAGAGGTCTGAGTTGAGGGTGTAGTTTTAAAGAGGGATTTAGAAGATAGAGATGACATGTGGCGCAATTTTGGAGGGTGAAAATCTTATCTAAAATATGAGATTAGAATTTTATAATAAATATCGACACGTGTCAATTGAGAATCTTATCCAAAAATCTTAATCTGAAATTTGAGATCTGAATGTTACAATAAATATAGACACGTGGCAACCGAAAATCTTATCCAAAAATGTTATCTAAAATTTTAGATGAGAATTTTATAATAAATAGTTACGTGGCAATCGAAAATCTTATCAAAATTAATCGTTTAAGTATAAAAAATAGAAAATAAATTAAGTAATTGCCCTTGCCCTTGTCCATAAGGGTGGAAACACAATATGCAAGGGCTGCCACTATTCACATGAATAGTGACATACCTTGCCTTGCCCTTACCCTTTGGGATGGAAGTGCTCTAACAACTATACAATCAACGATTCCCAATTTTTTAATTTTTACTTCAATCTAATGGTCGAATTAATAATTAGTTTTAAATTCAAATTAAACATAACATTAATTAAATCCAACGGTAAAAAAAAATCAAAGGTCTAAATTACACTCCAAATTTAATCCCAATCACCATATTAGATTCATATTTTTGTTGATTTTCTCCTAATATATCTACATTTTTGTTCATACTTTGGATATCCACATCATTCTTCATTCCCTTTGTCTAATTAAGTTGTTAAAAAATTCTAAAAAAAAAAATCAAATACACTTTTTGACATTTCACCTCTCCAACGAGAGAATGTAAAATTTAGGAAAAAAATGCATATTTAGCATCCCAAGATTTTACATTTCCTACTGGAGCAAAATGGTTTTACATCTTGGAATATTTCAATCATGATTCATGATGCCACCGGAGATGTAAAAGTGCAATTTACATCCTCAGTTTAAATATTTGCATCGGAGATGCTCTAAGTTAAGTTTGACATGATATCTAATTAATGATGTTAAGTTTTTACGACTACTTTCACAAATATGGCCAAAAACTCACTTAAATAGACCATCAAAGTGAAAATAGAGAAGAAGAAAAAAAGTGTCGTGGATCAATCAGGTGGCATCATCCATGCTCGGTCATACATTTATTTTTTTTCTTTCCACGAAACACCACATTGCATATTAAAGAACCTATGTAAAGCACAGCCAGTGAACATCTCTATATGAATATTTGTGCAGCAATTGAACAAAACTTGACCAAATTATGACTTCAAACGTAAAAATGCATCAAAAGAGGTAGATATAAAGAACATGAAAAATGAGGAAGAGTCTTGGTTCGCCAGAACAAATGCAAAACAAAACAGTAGCTTTTAATTGCAAATAGACGGCATCCCGATCAAGTTGGTTTCCATTTTCTCTAACAATAAGGTTCGAGTACCAGAATTAAACAATTTTCTTTTCCTTCATATAACTTTGGCAATAACAGATGAAAAAGGGTGGAAGAACGCAGTCTCGGCCTGCCAACACCTTGTAGAGGCTGTATGTTCTTATTTTTCATGTTTGTTCCTCATATTTTCTTGAGCAAACTCTAAAAAATAAAAATAAAAATAAAAATAAGCAGCAGCAGAAGAGAAGCTCCAGAAATAAATGTTACAAGGGAATGCTGTTTTGTTTTGTTTTGTTTCATTCCATCCAAATCCCAAGTGTATAAATTTAGGAAACACTAGAAAATCCAGTTTATTTGGAGAAATTGCCTCTACTTCAATCTATTTTGTGACATGACCTTTTTTTTTGTTTTGGCAGAAAACTTCATGTAACTTAGCATGAATAGATTACTGAATAAGTCTAGATCAAACAGTAACAAATCGAAAACGAAAATAATATTCCGAATTAGATTTCTTCATAACTGCTGTTAACTAACATAGTAGAAAACACAGAAAGCCGAAAACACAATAAGAAGTTTATTTAGCAGATGGTAATGAAAGCAGAAAATATGAGAGGCAACAAGTCTGGCTTGTGTTGCTTCGATTCAGCTGCACCAAAATGGTTTCAACTGCATCCTCAACTTGTGATACTCGCAAGTGCACGAGCCGTTTGGTAGTATAGCATATGTAAGTGCGAGGTCGATCCCGCGAGGATTGGTGATTGAATGATCCAATTTGTTTCCCCTACACAAAATAGAAATGAAAAAAAGAAAATAAATAAAACAAGAAAAAAAAGAAATAACTCAAGCAAATAAGTTCCCAAGTTCAATTAGATTAATGGATTGATTCTAGCTAAAGTATGATTAAGCCATGGTGTTTGGTCAAAACCTTGTGTTCCTAATTCCCTAATTTGATCATTTGTTGTCTAACCTAAAACTAAGCATTAGGAACCCATTAAGCATAGAAGAACAATTTAAACAACCAAGCATGTATCTAATCCCTGTTGTCGAATGTCCATACATACTCTTCTTATTCATAGTTCAATTCGAATTAAAGCATGGTGTCTACTCTTAATTCAAACCAAGATAGCTAACATGCAAGCCTAAATGGTGATCAATCATTCAAACTAGCATATTAACTTATAAGCATAATGAATAAGAACAAAAACCATAATTGAAACTTGAAAACTAATTAAACTTGAATACTTAAGAAAGAATGTACATTACAATAAAAGTAAAGTGGAACTAAGAAAACTTGAAAGAAAATTTAGTAAACTCATTTTGTTACAACAATTGACAACGTGAAAGGAAACTAAGAGAATTTGAGGGAGAGAAGGGAAGGGAGCGCTAGAGAA
>NW_018923225.1:115723-136182 GCF_002207925.1 Prunus avium | reverse complement strand
TGGGTGAGGCACATGGCTTAAAGGAGGAGATAAGGCTCAAAGCTGGCAGCTGCAAATCCTGCTGAGCAAGGTTGAGTGTTGGGCGGGCTGAGCACTCCACAAATGTCCAATTGGGCTGAAATTTGGATATGTTGTAGTAGACACCCATTGGAACAAGTTTTATGAAGATCTTCACCTCATTCGAGCCCCATAGCATGCTGATCCAAGGCCAAGAAGTTGACCTACGAAATTGGGCTGGAAAGGGGTTGTAGCCAAAATGTGTTTGTCTTTAAGCTCATATTCCTCATATGCCAATCAGCCATTAACATGCATGGATTGCATCAAATTTTATCTCTTGCTATCTTAACCTACAAAACACACAAACATAGGTAAGTGACTCAAAATAAAGAGAAACTAAGCAAAATCACTAAGTAAAGAAGGCATGCAAGTGTATGAAATTATGGACTTATCAAAATAGAAAATGAATTAAAAGCACAAGTTTAACTCAATAACATAACCAAATCATAAGCTAGAAGGGTACAAAATGATATACAATTATGAACCGATCAGCTTGACAGTAGGAGGAAATGAACATTTCAAATTCATTGAAAATACTAAACTTAAAAAGTACAAACCACAACAATCGACACTTATAACAAAACGGAAACAAAATCCCACGAAAATAAAATCAGAAACGAAAAACCACAACAAGGGACAAACAAACTTCCATCTTTAATTTTAATAGACCACTTGTACCCCAAAAGTTTGGAATGCTGTTTAATCGACATAACAAATGAAGCTGTCCATGATCTTCGCCACAACCTCCTTGGAGTCTCTCAACTTCTTGATACTCTTATTCAGTTTCTCACGCTTCACCGCAACAGCAGGCGACTCCTCTAACATTTTCTCAATGCCACCACCGTAAGGACCCATCAACTCATTAACAATCTCAGCTTCCATTTCCTTGTTCACCAGGTTGGATACAGACAGCTGCAAATGCAGCGCCATACAGTCAACAAACCTCCTCAAAACAACCTTCCAATAAGCAGTCATCCTCATTTTCAGATCAAAAGCTTGACCTAACACTTTAGGGAACTGCCTCAAAACACCAACTTCCACCTCCCCAATACCTTCTATAGCTACAACAGAAGGCCGTTTCTCATCATTTAACACCCCATCTATGAAAGCACTCTGTTGAGACATTAGCCTGTTCCATTCAGAAACATACTCCAGATCACATGTATAATCCGTAAGCTTCTCCATGTCCACAATTTCAATAATCCACTTTATCGACCTTTCTTTCATCCTGGCCATCAGATTATGTCCAGCTCGCCTCGCATATAGTTGAAGCTGATAATAATTATCCGAATGCCTCGTCAACACAGAAATAACCACTTCCTCAATGTAAGTCCAAAACTGCTCCACAAACCCAATTGGTATGCTCGAAATTCCCCTCACCTTTCCCTGCAAGATAGTGAGAAAAGCATTGCGAGGAAGAAAATTCGGAAGACCTATACCTTTCACTTCCTCCAATACCTTGATCTTTTCAACCAAGAAGTTATTCTTCGGGTCACTTTCATCACATTTGTGAAGTGCATCTGAGTACTGATTGAGCATCTCAACCAATCTAGCAGTGCAATGCATGCGCCTGTCTTCAGAGTACTCTTCAAATTCCCCTCTCAGAAGAATCTTCCTAAGAGATTCTTTGGCCAAACCAATGATCTGCATGAAAGCTGTCATGGCCTCAGCAACAGAGGAAAGATTCTTCGGCATTTTATTCAGTTCAGAAAGGGAGTAATTCAGCTTTTCATTGATCTTCTTCACTATTTCCGGCAAGTTTCTTGCTATGCTGTTAGCTTGAATTTGCACCAACTTTTGCGCCAAAACAGGAATACCGACAATAGATTTGTCGATCTTCGACAGAAGAGGATGACACTGAAATAGTTCATGAGCAATGGCCCGTGCCTCCTCATATGTTTCATCTCCAATGCGGTTCCTCACACAGACATAACCAAGTCCGATGTTGACATCATCTCCCGTGACCTTCTCGAGCAGTCCCTCAGGTGCCTTATCAACTTTTGTAACCACAGCCAGCGTCCTTTCACCAGTCTTATCCACACTCTGCGACATCCTAATCGATTCACAGGTGGCAAAATCGACACTGGCAGACAACACATTCAGAATGATACTCTCCTCTGGCTTTATATACTCCATGATCATGTCTTTGATCTGGTCATAAATATTTTCAGGCTGACCATGAACTGGGACCCTAGTGATCCCAGGCAAATCCACCATAGTCAAATCGGGAACACCATTTTTCTTCACTAACAGCGTCAATGGGGTGTTAGAAATTCCCTTCCCTCCCCCTGCAATAGAATTAGTTGCCTTAACAATATCGTCACAGATGTTGTCTTCATCAGTACTATCAATTGTGCCATTGTACTCCAAGGAAAGCTCTGGCTGAGGGCTTGAGTGGTGCTGCAGCCTCATTATCAGAGGTACCCTCGTGCAGATACCTTGACCCCGAGGGAGGCTGATGCCAGCCAAAGATTCGAGGACACTGGATTTTCCAGATGATTGGTCCCCAACCACCACAATTGTGGGGAGCTGAATGCCTTCATCCATTACCATCAAGTTACGGAGCTTGTCAACCGCATCGAGCAGGGGACGGATTTTGTCGTTGTAGGATGACACAATAGGAGCACAGTTGATAGGTACCGCATCTTCTGGTACCGGAACCAGTGCAACTGAGCCTTCACCATTTAAAATTGCAGTACTTGGTTTTCTCTTGGAGGCAGTAGCTTGCTTTCCTCCTCCCATATCTAAATTGTAGCAGGCAAAGAGTTGAAAGAAATAGAGAGCGAGACAGAGATTGAGAGGGAGTGAGAGTGAAGATTTGTTGATCAGAATAGAAACGAGACAGGTTATTATATAGATACGTTTTTCATGAAACTAGCTATTCATAATTAATTCTTCAACCACACCTCTGGACAATTCCAAATTCCAAATTAATATTTATTCTTCGGAATTGGAAAATGTATCAAATATCGTAAATGATCAAACCATATCCCCATGCGTCTCTGGACTCGTAAACGTTTCGCAAATCATATCCCATGCGTCCTTGGAGTTTCAACCTGTGCAATTATTAAGTATTACGTGCCCTTTGGTCTTTCAACATTCATGCATTTATCAGTTTCTGCACTTAATATTTCGAAGTTTCCTCCTACAAAAATAAATGTTCTATTCTGTGCTTTATTTATAATAGTAGACTGCAGAATACAATTTAATATATATCTAAAGGGATTTGAGAAGTCCAGACCTTTTCCATTTTTATTTACCTCGGCAAGATCCTCTGATTCGACCAACCGTAACAAAGTAAACAACCCAGCAAATAATCTACCGGACTTAATACATTAATCCTTAAAATTTAGAGTAATTTAGATTATAATTTGTAGATATTACAAATGGAAGAATGACACTTACACACACTTTTTTTTTGTTTGGTCACACACGCACATCAGTTACACACCTAAAAAGCCTTTTTGCTACTATAATTCTTGGGCTAAAAGGTTTTATAGGAGGCCCAGGGGCCTTTGCTACTATAATTCTTGCAAGAAAAAAGTACATGTTAGTGATTTACGGGAAAATATGAAATTAATTATTCTAAAAAGCATTTAGATTTTAATAAATAGTTTATATACATATATACATATAAAATTATCAATCTTTGAACGGAAAAAAAATGGAAAATGAGTTTTGTTAAAACATTTTAAAACCTGAGGGGATGTTTGTATAATTTTGAAACCTCATAGAGTTTCCGAACAATCCGAAAAAAAAGAAGAAGAATAGAAGTACAATTTTAGAACAGGAAGTCGAAAGTGAAATATTGAAAATTGTAGATCAGAGATGAAGAATATAGTTGGACTTGAGAAAGCACCTGCGAGAAAGGAGAAAATGAATTTGATTTGATTTTTTGGCAGATATGCTTTGGTTTTTTGGCAAAATCTGCTTTGGTTTTTTGGCAAATCTGATTTTTCTCTCTCAAATCCGTAGTATAAAGGTAATATAGGTATTTCATACACACAAGTAAACTGAAAAATAGCTATTAAATTGAAAAAATCCACAGCTGTCGTTTTTTGTGTTTTTTTTGGATCTGTTTATAATTTTTAAATGGTATATGATTTCTTTATAAGACTATGTCTAAGATTGGGTATATAACTAAATTTGTATTTATTTTAGAGGTTTTAATTAGTTTTACGTACGTAATGCCTAATTTAGAGGCAAATTGGAAGAAAGGCTGAGGATTTAGACGATAGGAGGAACAATGGCAAAAAAAAGAGTTTATATCCTTGATTTTCTGAAGGTACATTCAGGTTTAAATCAACAGTTTAGCCTAATTCTTAATTATACATTGGTTTTGCCTTTACTTTGTACTCTTCAGCATGGGTATTATTGGAGTTTAAAATGTCGCATCATATGATCTCTCCATAATCATCCAAAACCTTATTTCAAATTCAAACCCTATCCCGGTCCCTGAGGCATTCCTCCCAAACTCAACTCTTCTCTTCTCTTCTCCTCTCTCTCTCTCTCCCTCCCAAATCATCCAAAACCTTATTTCAAACCCTAATCCCCGTCCCTGAGGCATTCCTCCCAAACTCAACTCTTCTCCTCTCTCTCTCTGTCTCTCTCTGAACACCTCAAAACTTGTTCACCCACCGACAATGGTGGACCACGATTGCAAAGACTTGGATATGGGGTTCTCTCTCTCTCTCTCTCTCTCTCTCTCTCTGTGCCTCTGTTGTAACACTCGTAGTTGTTTCTGTGTTTGTGTATATGAATTTGACCCTCAGCAACCCTCTCAGGTTAATTATTTGTTTTTATGCAGATGTGAAGATAAGCCACTAGAGCCAGAGAATGAAGTAAGGATTCAATGCTTTCTGTTTACTGTAATCTTATTTATTAAATATCTGAATTGAAGTATATAGGAAAGAAACTTAGCATACAGTATTAGTTATGTGTATCTTAATTTGAAAGTAAGAGTTGCTGAAGAAGAATAATGGAACAATGTACAGGGAGGTGCAGATGGGGATCTGGAGAGTATAATCTTGGGTACCCGTGCTCTGCAGATCAGGTATTTGAAATTCCTAACCTTACTTTTCTGTCCAAAAATTGATTTGGTTTGTTAAGTTTTGGCTCTGACCGATCACAAATTTTTAATCTTTGGATGAGCAGAATGAATACCCCTGTGATGGTTGAATTGGAGGGTGAGACTCACCCACCTGAGGTAACATTCCCCTAGAGCTAGCTATAAATACTCTATGCTTTATGATTTAATCCCTTGTAAATCCTAATGTAGCATATAGGTGAATTGTAGATTTAATCAGATTAGCAGAAGCGAAAACAAAGAAAACAGAAATTAGATGAATAAAGATAGGTTTGGAATCACTCTAAGGGTTTCACACCCATTCTTGGCATCACACCAAGGGTTTGGCTTCTCACCAGAATTTCCATCTCTCGAAAATAAACTTTTACTCTATAACTCAACTATCCTCCAATGAATTACATGGGTTATTTATAACAAATCCTACTTAAATCAGGACTTAAGAACCCAATATACAAGGACCTAATTTTGTGAAAATTGACTTTCTAGCATTTTCAAGGGAGGGGGACGCTAAATAGCAAATGTATTTGATGCAGACATCATTGACAAACCTTTTAATAGAGTCTGGAGCAGATTTCCTTCTTTGTTGTTAGTTTCCTAATTTATTTAGTAGTTTCCTAGGTTCCCTAGTTTTCTGGATAATTGCTTTCTTCAGTACTCATGTGAGCAATATCAATAAGAGGTAAAACTGAAGGGCTGGAACTTATAGGGCTATTACATCTTAAAACAAAAGTGTGGATAATGCTGTATATTCCACGATTGCTACAGAGATTGCCAGCAACGTGTCCAGTAAATGCAGTCCAGATAGCGGCAACCAAAAACAAAACTAAAAACTAAAAACTAAAAAACTAAAAAATTGATAGCTGGTGTGTTGCATAAGGGCAAGAGGACCAAAAGTACTGTGTTGTGAATGTGTATCCTGATAGCAGCTAATTGAACACAAATGCAATGTTGATTTACAACGGATAACATGAAATCATGCTGTGCATAAAAAATATATGATTCTGGTAGTTACAGAGAATATCAATGTCAAATAGTAATGTCTCTAAAATCGAAAAGAAAGTGCATGATTTAATCCTTCCCCAATTCAATGAATGCACATTAGGCACTGTATAATTAATTAATGTTTGTAAGTCAGTTTCTTGCACATAGGAAGGCTAACTATACTTACGAACAAAAAGAGGAAATTAATTTTGGAACTGGAGGACCTTTTCTTGGTAATTAATTTTGGAAGAGGAGGACATGCTGGATAGTATGGAAGCATGACTGTAAACGAATGGTGTGAGTAATATATGTTTTTACTATTTTAGTTTAATCAATTGTGGTTTGTCTGTGTCCCTCTCGCTCCCTATGAAGTGTACGGATCAATGGAGGAGTTAGTTAATCAATTGTGTATGTAGTTGCTTATACATATAGTTGTGGGTTCAAAAGAGCTGCAATGAGTAAATATAATGGTTAAAATTGAAGTAATAATTCCCCAGATTCGACAAAGGTCACATTATAGGTGGCTTTACGGTTTTCATTTTACTTGTATTGGCTTTGTTTTGTCTCATAGGGAATACCTCTGTATTGCCACGTCTTGTCACTCTGATAGTCATTTTAAGTTACATATGAAAAGAATGTATGTAAGTGAGAGTTCCAATTTCTCCCAAAATTATACCCTAGATATTGTTCCCTTATGCTACACTAGCATAATCTCTTTTATTTTGAATTGCTTAGGGGTTGTTTGATAACAATGTCACTTTTTTAATTTCAGTTTTCATTTTCACTTCTTTTGAAAATTGAAAATTGAAAATATGTTTGGTAACTAATTTTAGTTTCTAGTTTTTTTAAAAGTGAAAACTTATTTCAAAATGAGGCCCAATTTTGAAAACTCCCGAAAATCAATTTCAGATTTTAGTTCACTTTTCACCTTTCATTTGAAAACTCTCATGTGCAGCCTCTCTCTCTCTTCAAAGAAGGGTTACCCTGACATAGGTCTGCTTCTGGTATTTGATTACATCCATTAGTTTGTAATGAAATCAATGCAGACTTTGATGGTTTTTAAAATGACTGTTCATATACCTGTATCTTTGATGGCTATCTTGGTGATCATGGTGTTGCTTTGTCTTAATAATATTTTCGCTGGTATTTGTGTTAATCATGCTGAACGTGGATGTAGTAGTGGAGGAAAGGCTTGGATGCCAATGTATCTTGAGGAGTTCAAATTCTTATTATTAACACTTTTTAAATTTTGCAGGATAGGAGTTCTCCAGCAAGTGCTTTGGAGATAAGGAAAATTCTTGATGTTCTGATGCACGCATCACAATGTCCTTTAGCTCCTGCATCACAATGTCAGTATCCCAATTGTCGTAAGATTAAGGGGCTTTTCCGCCATGGAATTCAATGCGAGGACCGTGTATCTGGAGGATGTGTTCTCTGTCAGAAGATGTGGTATGTCCTTCTACTTCATGCTCGAGCTTGCAAAGAATCTGAGTGCCATGTGCCACGTTGCAGGTTTGTGGATTTAACTTTTTTCTACTATGAGCTTTCAACTTTATCTCTCCTAGTTTTCTCTCCCGACTCCCGCTTTTTAAGGGTTATACTATAGATTCTCCTAAATAAATATGCATGCTTTCAGCGATTTAAAGGGACATATGAGGAAGCAGGAGCAGCAGAAGTCTGTGACGGAGATGGTGAGCGAATGGAGGTTGTGAAAGCAAGTTTGTGTGACTTTTTTTGGTGGCGTTTTAGAAGATGGTAGGGAGTTAACTATATCACAGGGGTGCGCCCATGTTGTGTAATAATAGGGGTTTCAGACTAAAACGAAAGACAATGACGTGGATATACAAACAAATGCCAACTTTATCGTGTACACATTTAGAAGTATATACGTATTGCATGTTGTACAATTTACAATTTCGTTAAAATGCGTGTACCTCAAGATCCTGATGATGAAAATCTACAATATGTGGGAAGCAGTTCAAATATCCAATTGAGATTGATGTGACCCAAAGCCAAAGGAGAAGGATTGTTATGAAGGAGGTGCCTCATGCAAGCACACTAAAGGTATCTTCTTGTAACCAAAATTGAGACCTAGAATTTAGAAACGGGCCAAGGGGGTCTTCTTGTAACCCAAATCGTTCCCTTGGACTGAAGGAATTTTTCGGGGTGATCATTGAGAGTACATAGGCTTAAATCCTTGAACCTCATCAATTTCTTGTATTCTTGTCTGTTCGTTTTTTTCTTTGCATGGTGCGTTTATTTATGAGTAATGCTACTCGTAGAGCATCCACAATGGGCTTCCTAAACCACTTCCTTAGACAAATTTTAGGGAGGAATTATAAAAATACACTCCAACCATGCTCCCTATCCACCTCTTAAAATATGAAGTCCTCTAGGAGCTCCTAAATCTAAGGAGAGAGAAAGGATTCCTAGTGGCTCTCTATAATTCAATGCTGCTTTATTTAATGAGTATTTCAAACCTTTATTTAATGCTAACTATATATATATTTTTTTAATAGAGATTGACCAATCAAAGAAGAGTTATAGCATTTATGACTCTCCAAATTAGGGAGTATGGTTGGAGTTGAAATTTTTTAGAGAGCTCCTAAAATAGCTTTCTTATATTTTTAGCTAAATTTTAGCTAAGAAATAGAGAGCATCATTGTGGATGCTCTTACCATACCATCTTATGTGGCAGATGAAGCGGCTAGCCACATTAATTAAAAAGTGACAATAAATTATAAAAGAAAAGAAAATGTTAAATTAATTTTAATTGATGTGGCTATCCATCTCATCTACCACATAAAGTGGTATGGGAATGTGGTATCCCCATTCCACATAAGTGCCTTCAACTTTTAGGATTAGTTTCCATCTGGAATAATGTTATGTTGTGTTTTTCCTTTTATTTTTTACCTCAAGTCCCTTCCAGTATTGTACTTTGCAATTGTAGGCTTTTTTTTTTTTCTTTTTTCCAACAGCTAAAGATGGGCCTGAGCTGCTGTAAAAAGAGCAAATGAGTGGAGTTGCCCTTGTGTCTAAGTTAAAGAATTAGACCCCAAGAGTGCTTCGAAAGGTTCGTGGAGCTTTAGGAAGCACTTTGGTTTCCTTCACCAACAAAACCAACAGTTGCTTACAGATGAATATTTTGGCTTGGCTTGAAAAGCTTGTGGCATGGGAATTGAGCATTCATGAGTTTAGCATTAGAGAGAGAAGGCTTGTATTTCCTATGAGAAACATGGGTTCAAAAGAAAGGGGAGAGGGAATTTTGATAGGATTTGTTGAGGGAAGAGAGGAAATAATGAGGGTGGAAGAATGGGTGGCTTGAGCAAATCTTCCAGCGGCTTGACGAAAGCTTCGTCACACTCTTGGGTGTTTTACTAGAAGAGAAAAGAGGAAGAAATAGAATAAGAGAGTTCGAAATTGAAAGGTTCCAGTAGTGAGAGGGGATGCTTGCTCTTTCTGGATGTGGTGATTTGCTGGGTAGGAGATGCCCGCTTTCATAGGCCCTGGAAGCTCCTCTTTCCCAAGAAACCTTAGTTGGTTCTTCCCACATCTGCCAAGTCTCCCCCTCCATTCCTTTTCTCTTCCTTTGATTCATCCCCATTTTGTGAAATCCCCCTAATCCAAACACATAGAGACAATATTTTTTTAGAGCTCTAGAGTTTTCCCGTAGCTATCCCTGTGGCCATCTCCTATCTCTGGCAATACTCCCTCCTTCTTTCCTCCCTTACTTTATGGCAAGAGTTGGTATGGAAAACAGATGGGTAAAGGTGTTGGTCTGAAGAGTGTTCTTCTCCCAGCAGCCTGCACACGCAAGTATCCTTTGGTTTTACAGATGGTTTGTCTTGGGTTTAGCTTTGGCCATGTGCTGGAGGCTTCCTGAGATATTTTTCTAAGTTGTTGGGCCACTTCCTAAGGTAATGGGCCAATCTACTAAGGTGATGGGCTAATTTACTAACGCGATGGGCCACTTTTCTCTCTTTCATGCTTACCCACATATTTGGGCTCAAGAAATGGGCTCGAGTTTTGGGGCTCCCAAGCAGCCCAAAACTTCCACTTCTGGCTCATCAATGGGTCTCGTGAGTGCTCGTAACCATCCATATCACAACCCACTCAGCAAGCTCAGGGCATTTGCGTGGCTTGGGCCCACTTAAGCTTGTAGGGTGGCTAGGTGCAAAATAAGAGTTTTCCACTTGGCATTGCATGTTGTTTGGCGTGCTCGTGCTCAAATTTTATCGCATTGTAAAGGGCTATGGTCGAGTCAAAATGACGTTTTGACGGGATAATAAGCATGGGTTCATAGAGCCGGTACATTTTATGGGCTCGTTACAACTCTTGGCGTGACGGGTTACATATTTGCTTGGCGTGGCACGTGGACCGTGACTCGTGCGAGCGCATACAACGAACTTTTGCGTACACAAATCTGGTTTCTTCTCAGTAAGGTGTCGCACTGGGCCGAGAATATATTTGGACATAGCCTTGGATTTTTTGGGCCTCAATAGCAATCTACTACTTCAAAATATATATCGTCCATGAGAATATGAGCTGATAAGCATAAGGGGTATCTCTCTTGTTTCTCAACATGTGATTGACTAGTTCGCCAAATGTTGAAAGACCAAAGAGCACAACCATAAGGTGTGATGCGGTTGGCAAACTGCCACCTTTAGCTGGCAAGCTATTTGGTGCCTTAATGACAGGGGTTCAAAATCCATTGGAAGCACTTTGTAGCCAGGGGCAAGCCGAATCCTGAGCTGTGATTAATCCCACCATTTGGATGTGAGGACACTTCGTGGTATTTACCAAAAAAAAAAAGACCAAAGAGCACGGTGCCCTGCTCAGCGGAAAATCATATACTGGTTTGTTTGTCATTGATTACTTGAATGAATATCATTTATTTAAAATTTGGTAAAATGTTTCGAGTCCAAAGAGTACGTTATTTTTTTGGTAAACTGGCGGCAAAAGTTCAAGAATCAAATAACTGCTAATGCCAAGATGGGGAAGACTAAAAGAAGAGCACATGTTATATATAGCAGAAAACTAAAATAGTTGTCATTTTTACATTAGATTAACATTTACTTGAATTAATAATTATTTTGTGTAAGTTTTGCTAATCATTTACTATTATAGTGACTGTTCGATCACAATTTACTATTCAAATGACCGTCCATGTCCTTCAATTTATCATGGAAGTATGCTCTCCATATATGTGATTGCACAATTATATATACCTAGTTTCATAGGAAACAAAGTTATACTTCTCCTACGTATCCTACACTTTGAAAATGGGAGGGGTAAAGCAGAGTTCTATTGCCTCAAGCTTAAGTGATGAAGGTTCACTACCATTTGTTCAATCAAAACAACAATAGACATCACCTCTCTCTCTGCACCTATTGTGTCTTCCTACAATCACAAAATCTGTCCTCTGCTTGATGCGGTTAACAAGCTCCATAACCTAAATGTGATGAAGAAAAACATCCAACTTCCCACCATTGTAGTTGTAGGGGACCAATCCTCTGGTAAGTCCAACGTCCTTGAGTCCTTGGCCGGCATCAGCCTTCCCTGCGGTCAAGGTATTTGCACAAGGGTATCTCTGATAATGAGGCTAAAACAGAGTTCCAGTCCTCAATCAGAGCTTTCCTTAAGTTACAATGGCAGAGAGGACCGCACAGATGAAGAACACATTTAAGAGGATATTATTAAAGCCACTAATTCTATAGCTAGCAGTGGTAAAGGAATTTCTAATACCCTATTGACTCTGACTGTGAAAAATAATGGCGTCCCAGATTTGACAATGGTTGATTTGTCTGGGATCACTAGAGTGCCTGTTCACGGCTAGCCGGAAAGTATTTATGATCAAATTAAAGACATGATCATGGAGTATATAAAGCCATAAGAGAGCATCATTTTGAATGTGTTCTCTGCTAGTGTTGATTTTACTACTTGTGAATCAATTAGGATGTCATAGAGTGTGGATAAGAAGGGGGAGGGGACTCTTGCTATTCTTACGAAAGTGGATAAGTTACCTGAAGGGTTGCTTGAGAAGGTCATAGGAGATGATGTGCACATCGGACTTGGTTATGTGTGTGTGAGGAACCAGATTGATGACAAAGACAGACACATGCATTGCACAGCTTGGTTGGTTGAGATGTTGAATCACTACTCAAATGAATAATAAACAACAACCAAGCCCGTACAGGTGCACGTACAATTTTTTTGAAGTGTCCAGCCAAAGATCCTCCATGGTTTTTTTCTTCAGGATATAAAAATTCAACCTATTTTACCGTTACAACGGAGTAGAGCGAGGCAATGGAATATCAAATCTTCCAAGTATGAGAGTCTATCGTAGTAACTACAACAATGACATGAATCATAATGAGAGATTAGGATGATGGACGTCGATGTATATATAGGCGAAACAATTGTTTGTCACACATATAAAATTCAAATCTCATGTATAAGTACGAGGGAAGATGAACAAGATTAACTTGGTAAAAAAAAAGTATGTGATTATTAGGAAAAACAAGATTGGGGAGAAGGATGTGGGTGTTATAGACACTTCTAAGAGTGAAGAAGATGACTTATGGGGATGGGGCCAGAGAAGAGCGGAGATACGAGCTGTGCTCAAGCGGACCAATTTTCTGCGTTTTGCCACTCGAGTGCGTATTAGTTCCGCTCGAGTGGGCGTTGCGGTTTTCAGGTTTAAAACTAGGTTCGCGCTTCAGTTCGTCATCCCCCCTCATTCCGATCTTCTCTTCTCAATTTTCTTCGATTTTCACTCCCCAATCTTCCCACTTTTTTGTGCCAACGTGGTCTCTAGAGGTTCTCCCTTCGGCTTCCTCACTCTAGGGTTTCACATTGGGAATTCATTCTATCCCGTCGAAATCACTTGTCATTACCGAATTGTTCTCTTTTTTGACAGTTCTTAGTCTTTCCGCTTTGGTTTGAGGCCATCCTTTACGGAACGTTGGGCTCCAAGTTCAAATTTGGTCTTCAAAAGGTAAGCACTTTGTTTGTTCTTCATATTCTTTTGAATTCTTTCGCATTTAAGACTTATTACTTGTTTGTTTTTGTATTTTTCATTGCTCTGGAATTGATTGGTTTCGGATTCCTTCCTACATTGGTATGTTTTCTCTTCTCTTTGTGTTTTTGGTTCTTGGCTATGATTTTCTTTTTACCTTTGGTGTTGGGCATGTCTTTTTGATTTGATTTTCTAGTTTTGTTTTATTGTGGTGCTATTATGGTTTGTTTTTGTTGTTTGGATTGTGGTTGATTTGGTCTATAGACTTTGTTTCACCATGTCTCATCGAATCAAGCACAAAAAAACAGCAACCATTAAGAATTGATTTTGTATTACCTACCTCCAATGTATAATAAACAACAACCAACGTCATACAGGTGCACATATAATTTTTTTGAAGTTTCCAACCGAAGATCCTCCATGGTTTTTTTTTTCTTCGGGATATAAAAATTAAACCTATTTTACCTCTACAATAGAGTAGAGCTTGGGATGGTGGACGTTGATGTACATATAGGCGAAACAATTGTTTGTCACACACATAAAATTCAAATCTCATGTATAAGTACGAGGGAAGATGAACAAGATTAAATTGATAAAAAAGAACTGCGATTACTAAGAAAAATAAGATTGGGGAGAAGGATGTGGGCTTTACAGATATTTCTAAGAGTGAAGAAGATGACATATGGGGAAGGGGGAAGAGAAAAGCGGAGATATGAGCTGCGCTCGAGCCCTAGATTTCCGCTCAAGCGGACCAATTTTCTACGTTCTACCGCTCGAGCGCGTATTAGTTCAGCTCGAGCGGGAGTCGCGCTTTTCAGGTTTAAAACCGATTTTGCGCTTCAGTTCGTCATCCCCCCTCATTCCGCTCAAGAGCAGCTCGTACCTCCGCTCTTTTCTCCTCAATTTTCACTCCCCAATCTTTTAACTTTGTTGTGCCAACTTGATCTCTAGAGTTTCTCCGTTTTTTTTAAACCCAGTTTCTTGCTCTTTCACCCAAATCTTCGGCTTCCTCACTCTAGGGTTTCACATTGAGAATTCACTCTTTCCCGTGGAAATCACTTGTCATTACCGAATTGTTCTCTTTTACGACGGTCCTTAGTCCTTCCGCATTGATTTGAGGTCATCCTTTACGGAATTTTGGGCTCCAAGCTCAAATTTGGTCTTCAAAAGGAAAGCACTTTGTTTGTTCTTCACACTCTCTTGAATTCTTTCGTATTTAAGACTTATTTCTTGTTTGTTTTGGTGATTTTCATTGCTTTGGAGTTGATTGGTGTTGGATTCCTTCCTATATTAGTATGTTTTCTCTTCTCTTTGTGTTTTTGGTTCTTATTTATGATTTTCATTTTACCTTTGGTGTTGGGCATGTCTTTTCGATTTGATTTTCTAGTTGTGCTATTATGGTTTGTTTTTGTTGTTTGGAGAGCGGTTGATTTGGTCTATAGACTTTATTTCGTTATGTCTCGTCGAATCAAGCACAAGAAAATAATAACCGTTAAGAATTGTTTTGTATTATCCACCTCCAATGCATAATGAACAACAACCAAGGTCATACAGGTGCATATACAATTTTTTTGAAGTTTCCAACCGAAGATCCTCCATGGTTTTTTTTTTCTTTTGGATATCAAAATTAAACCTACTTTATCTTTGCAACGGAGTAGAGCTTGGGATGGTGGACGTCGATGTACATATAGGCGAAACAATTGTTTGTCACACACATAAAATTCAAATATCATGTATAAGTATGAGGGAAGATGAACAAGATCAACTCGAAAAAAAAATAAGTCTGCGATTACGAGGAAAAACAAGATTGGGGAGAAGGATGTGGGCTTTACAGAGACTTCTGAGAGTGAAGAAGATCACTTATGTGGATGGTGGTAAAGAACTCAAAGGAGTATGTGGCGGCTGCTGGTGATGATGGAGAGTTGTTAAGAGTTAAGGCGGAATTGAGGCGAAAAAAGCTAACGTTCGGCAACTTCAAACTTCCCTGCAAGATTGTAAGCAAGCTTTTTTATTGACCGCGAGTAAGTTGATAGAAGTGGAGGCAATGATTGAGAAGAGGCTCGCACAATTAAACTTGAATTTGAAAAAGGATTGAGAAGAGGAGGTTTGGACAAAATATGTTTTGGGTATATAACAATGATGCTTAAACCGAAAATTTCATTGATTTTTTGGGTATATAGTGTAAGACTAATGTCATAGCTTCTTTAGTTGTGGGATGTGATGTACAAATTCCTCAAATTTTTGAGGTACATCATAAAAAAGGGATAAAACAAATCTTAGAGAAGTATGTAGTGATTGGTAGTGGAGCTAAGTATGCTTATCCGTTATTCGGTAAAACATATGTAGAAGGCCTATCCTGTGCCCAGGGCATGGTATTAGCTAAAAATACTATTGTATTTAGTGTCTTAAATGATAGGTTTACTGGGGGTGAGATTAGCAATTTTCACATTTATGAAAATGGGCATACATAACTTAAGAAAGAGAAGTTATTGGATCTCTACCTATGCGACTTTCAAATGCATTAAGTTTCGGATGAGAGTGCAATATACATTGATATTCCATTTATTGCGTCATGAACTAATGATTTAATCCATGAGATGACGAAGGATGATCTGAGAAAATTAATTAGCTGGTAAGTAAAATTATTGATTCACTATACAAAACTTTTATTCAATTTTTTATATGATTAATTTTTAAATTGAAATATTCTTAATTTTGTTGCAGTGATACCGAGTTAGAAACCTATCACTGTTTGGGTGAAGTAAGTTGGTTAGACATAACCTATCACTTATTTTGGGATTCAATGAGAGGTCAAGATTCGGCAACTAAATGTTATAAGGTGCTACGTCAAAATTATTCAAATTTTGATGAAATAGGGCATTGGGTATTAGATGATGATAACCTCGGAATGTGGTTGAAAGTCGATGAAGAACAACAAATTGTTTCTTTTGTATGCGAGGAATCAATAGAGATGCTGAGTTATATTTTGAAATATAACCCTTTTTATCCTCGTGCATATGATTAGTATAAACAAGTTTGAGACTTGTCCTAGATAAAGGCGCATAAACAAGTTTGAGACAAGAAAAGAACAATCGTTCAGAATTGATTTTGTATTACCTACTTCCAATGTATAATGAACAACAACCAAGGTCATACAGGTGCACATACAATTTTTTTTGAAGTTTCCAACTGAAGATACTCCATGGTTTTTTTTCTTCTGGATATAAAAATTAAACCCACTTTACCTCTGCAACGGAGTAGAGCTTGGGATGGTGGACGTCGATGTACATATAGGCGAAACAATTGTTTGTCACACACATAAAATTCAAATATTATGTATAAGTATGAGGGAAGATGAACAAGATCAACTCGATAAAAAAGAAGTCTGCGATTACTATGAAAAACAAGATTGGAGAGAAGGATGTGGGCGTTACAGAGACTTCTGAGAGTGAAGAAGATCACTTATGTGGATGGGGGTAGAGAACTCAGAGGAGTATGTGGCAGTTGCTAGTGATGATGGAGAGTTGTTAAAAGTCAAGGCGGAATTGAGGCTAAGAAGGCTAACATTCAGCAACATCAAACTTCCTTGTAAGTTTGTAAGCAAACTTTTTTATTGACCGTGAATAAATTGATAGAAGTGGAGGCAATGATTGAGAAGAGGCTCGCACAATTAAACTTGAGTGTGAAGAAGGATTGAGAAGAGGAGGCTTGGACAAAATATGTTTTGGGTATTTAACAATGATGCTTAAACCGAAAATTTCATTGGTTTTTTGGGTATATAGTGTAAGACTAATGTCATAGCTTCTTTAGTTGTGGGATTAGATGTGCAAATTCCTCAAATTTTTGAGCTACATCATAAAAAAGGGATAAAACAAATCTTAGAGAAGTATGTAGTGATTAGTAGTGGAGCTAAGTATGCTTATCTGTTCTTCGGTAAAACATATGTAGAAGGCCTATACTGTGCCCAAAGTAAGGTATTAGCTGAAAATACTATTCTATTTAGTGTATTAAATGATAGGTTTACTGGGGGTGAGATTAGCCATTTTCACATTTATGAAAATGGGCACACATAATTTAAGAAAGAGAAATTGTTGGATCTCTACCTACGCGACTTTCAAATGCATCAAGTTTCGGATGAGTGTGCAATATATATTGCTATTCTATTTATTGCGTCATGCACTAATGATTTAATCCATGAGATGACGAAGGATGATCTGAGAAAATTAATTAGCTAGTAAGTGAAATTATTGATTCACTATACAAAACGTTTATCCAATTTTTTATATGATTAATTTTTAAATTGAAATGTTCTTAATTTTGTTGCAGTGACACCGAGTTAGAACCCTATCACTGTTTGGGTGAAGTAAGTTGATTAGACATAATCTATCACTTATTTTGGGCTTCAATGAGAGGTCAAAATTCGGCAACTAAATGTTATAATGTGCTACATCAAAATTATTCAAATTTTGATGAAATAGGGCATTGGTTATTAAATGATGATAACCCTGGAATGTGGTTGAAAGTCTATGAAGAACAACAAATTGTATCTTTTGTATGCGAGGAATCAATAGAGATGCTGAGTTATATTTTGAAATATAACCCTTTTTATCCTCGTGCATATGACTAGTATAAACAAGTTTGAGACTTGTCCTAGATAAAGGTGCATAAACAAGTTTGAGACAAGAAAACAACAACCGTTAAGAATTGATTTTGTATTACATACCTCAAATGCATTAAGAACAACAACCAAGGTCATACAAGTGCACATACAATTTTTTTGAAGTTTCCAACCGAAGATCCTCCGTGGTTTTTTTTTTTTTTTTCTGGATATAAAAGTTAAACCTATTTTACCTCTGCAACGAAGTAGAGCTTGGGATGGTAGACGTCGATATACATATAGGCGAAACAATTGTTTGTCACACACATAAAATTCAAACATCATGTATAAGTATGAGGGAAGATGAACAAGATCAACTCGATAAAAAAGAAGTCTGCAATTACTAGGAAAAACAAGATTAAGGAGAATAATATGGGCATTACAGAGACTTCTGAGAGTGAAGAAGATCATTTATGGGGATGGGGGTAGAGAACTCAGAGGAGTATGTGGCGGCTGCTAGTGATGATGGAGAGTTGTTAAGAGTCAAGGCGGAATTGAGGCGAACAATGCTAATGTTCGGCAACTTCAAACTTCCTTGTAAAATTGTAAGCAAGCTTTTTTATTGACCGCGAGTAAGTTGATAGAATTGGAGGCAATGATTGAGAAGAGGCTCGCACAATTAAACCTGAATTTGAAAAATGATTGAGAAGAGGAGGCTTGGACAAAATATGTTTTGGGTATTGTTGTTAATAATATGTTAACTCGCAATTGTACGGGGCAATTAGTAGTATAGCAAGACAAGTACGAGGTCGTACCCACGAAGACTGAGAAGTTAAAACTAGTTATGTACTTAGATTCCCAAATTCAAGAAAGTAAGAGGTTATGTCTAAAACAGAATTTAAAACAAGAGTGGTTGTGATTGTTGAACAAAAGAAGCAAAATGAAATTTCAAACAAAAACAAGTAAACAAATGTAACAAAGAGTGGTTTTAAGAGTTGGAAAACAGATTTTGAGACTAGGGCATTCGAATCACCATAACAATTCAATTCTGGGTTATAAAGATTCAAGTAACAAGTCTAATTCAGATTCAAAGATTGATTCTAGCTAAAGTATGATTAGGCCATGGTGTTTGGTCCTAACCTTGTGTTCCTAATTCCCTAATTTGATCATTTATTGTCTAACCTAAAATTAAGCATTAGGAACCCATTAAGCATAGAAGAACATTTTAAACAACCAAGTATGTATCTAATCCCTGTTGTCGAATGTCCATACATACTCTTCCTATTCATAGTTCAATTCGAATTAAAGCATGGTGTATACTCTTAATTCAAACCAAGATAGCTAACTGTTGTTAATATTATGTTAACTCGCAATTGTACGGAGCAATTAGTAGTATAGCAAGACAAGTACGAGGACGTACCCACGAAGACTGAGAAGTTAAAACTAGTTATGTACTTAGATTACCAAATTCAAGAAAGTAGGAGGTTATGTCTAAAACAGAATTTAAAACAAGAGTGGTTGTGATTGTTGAACAAAAGAAGCAAAATAAAATTTGAAACAAAAACAAGTAAACAAATGTAACAAAGAGTGGTCTTAAGAGTTGGAAAACAGATTTTGAGACTAGGGCATTCGAATCACCATAACAATTCAATTCTGGGTTATAAAGATTCAAGTAACAAGTCTAATTCAGATTCAAAGATTGATTCTAGCTAAAGTATGATTAGGCCATGGTGTTTGGTCCTAACCTTGTGTTCCTAATTCCCTAATTTGATCATCTGTTGTCTAACCTAAAATTAAGCATTAGGAACCCATTAAACATAGAAGAACAATTTAAACAACCAAGCATGTATCTAATCCCTGTTGTCGAATGTCCATACATACTCCTCCTATTCATAGTTCAATTCGAATTAAAGCATAGTGTATACTCTTAATTCAAACCAAGATAGTTAACAAACAAGTTCTAATGGTGATCAATCATTCAAACAAACATGTTAACTTATAAGCATAATGAATAAGAACATGAATCATGAAACAAACTTGAAACTCCAAACTTATAAACCCAGAACATTCATGTTAGGTTACATCGAAGCCCTAGTTATGAATGCCATAAGAGTAGAAAAACCCTTTTCTGAAGATCTTGTGGTGTCCAGTGCTTCTTCAAGAGCTTCTCCACGTCTAGAAGGATGTATGAAGGATATGGAGGGGATTTGAGATGAGCTTGAGTGAGTGGTGATGGATGAGAAAGAGGAAATTCGTAGGGAAATGGAAGGGAGGTTTTCTAGAGCTGTTTTGGTGATTTTGGGGCAGTTTAGAGTATTGGGTTGATTGCTTGAGTGATTGGGGTTGTGGGAATGTATGAGGATGATTTATGGATGATGGAAGTGTGGAGGATGGCTGAAGTGAAGTTTGTAGCTTGAAGACTCCTCTATTTATAGGGCTAAGAGGGAGGAACATCATGATGAAATCCAACACCACCATTCCTCATTTAATACAACCCATAACTCCCACTTCATCTTGTCTATGTAGTGTGGTTGGAATCAATCCCATCCCATACTTCTTTTGCTGCACCTCAAGCTTTCTTCACATGGGATCAAAGGTCATCAATTGTGGCTGCCTTTTGCTGCCAACCCATGTGGGTTTTCTTTTGGTTGCTGGAAATAAAAGATGCTGCTGAACCAGGCTTGGTGTATGAAGGCCTGAGATTTCAATATGTATGAAAT
>NW_018923225.1:102140-114990 GCF_002207925.1 Prunus avium | reverse complement strand
TGAAGTTAAGGCCGAAACAAATTGCTAACTCAGTTTGCTCGCTGACAAAATCCATCCTGAGCATGGTTCTGTGTTTGCTAGGTGACGGACTCCAGATTTATCCAATGGGGCTGACTTTTGGATATGTTATAGTACACACCCATTGGAACAACTTTCATGAAGAATGTTGCCTCATCCGAGCTATGTAGGTTGCTGAAACAAAGCTTGCAATATGACCTACGGAACTGGACTGGCAGGGGGCTGTAGCCAAAATGAGTTTGTCTTTAAGCTCTTCTTCTCTTCATCCAAATTAGGCCTTAACATGCATGAATTGCATGAATTATGCTCTCTTGCTCTTTTCGCCTACAAAACACACAAAGGGAGGCAAATAACTCAAAATTATAAGAAACTAAGCAAAAGAAGTAAGTAAATTGGGCATGTATATGTATGAAATTATGAGCTTAACAGGTATATAACAATGATGCTTAAACCGAAAATTTCATTGATTTTTTGGGTATATAGTGTAAGACTAATGTCATAGCTTCTTTACTTATGGGATGGGATGTGCAAATTCCTCAAATTTTTGAGGTACATCATAAAAAAGGGATAAAACAAATCTTAGAGAAGTATGTAGTGATTAGTAGTGGAGCTAGGTATGCTTATCCGTTCTTCGGTAAAACATATGTAGAAGACCTATCCTGTGCCCAAGGCAAGGTATTAGCTGAAAATACTATTGTATTTAGTGTCTTAAATAATAGGTTTACTAGGGGTGAGATTAGCCATTTTCACATTTATGAAAATGGGCACACATAATTTAAGAAAGAGAATATGAAAAGTATAAACAAGTTTGAGACTTGTCCTAGATAAAGGTGCATAAACTTCAGGTTAGGATCGAATTCATTATTCACCATGAATTTGCTTTCTATGAATCTTAGTCTTTGTTTATGCAATTATATGGTTGGTTTTCATTGATAATATCTTAGTATAATTTTGTTGGTTTGAATGCGTATGTATTAGAAAGTTGTGAACTCCAAGCTCCTTTATTTTTTGTTGGTTTGAATTCCCGAAAATAGAAGAATTTGTTAAACACTTGCCTATAATTGGTTGAATTCCAAGCTCCTTTATTATTTTGTTGGTTTGAATTGGTTGAATTTTTTGAGACATAAGAATATGATAAATACCCGCCTATGTAATTGAATTGATTAAATTGTTTGATGTAGTTTGATGATGATGACGATAATCCACTGCAATCTTCCACGGAGGTTGAGGGAATGGGAATGGAGGCCTTCTTTGATAGTTTTGGGAAGCATTGGTGTGCCCCGTTTGTGGGGTCTCTCTCATAGTTTTCGTTTAGTGGTGTAGTGTGTTTTGAGTTGGACTTTTATGTTTGTTTATTGTGGTAGCCTAGGCTAGCTAGTCTGTTTTTTTTTATTTTTTATTTTTTATAGTTGGATTTTTCTCATAGTTTCTGTTAGAGGTGTCGCCGTTATGCTTGTAATATAGCTTTGATGAGATGTGAAAGGAACAGTTAGAATGTGTAATATGGCTACTATTGATTTCTATGCCAAATTAACTGTTCAATTCACTTTTGTAATCTTGATACCCCTTGAAAAAGAAAAACAAAATCTATTTCATAGTAGTAGTGCTTTATTTGATCAGAAAATGGTCATCATTAAGTTTGTGAAGGGAAGATGTCTTCAATTAGCAACAATTGCAAGAAAGCTTGCACTTGTTTAAGAGACCAGGGATTTGGAATTTGATATCTAAATGATTTGAATCAGGAATTTAGAATCATCTTCAATTTCTAATTTAGAGAGCTTGAGGTGGAAAGCCAATATACTTGTCCTTACCATTTTCATGATTACAACACTCACGCATCATGCATCATTCGTGTGTTGTTTATTTTTTATTTGTTTCTTGCATATAGAATATACTGAGAGGGAGTTTTGGTCCAAATTTCTCCAATTTGTTTAAAGTCAAAATCCCACACCTGGATTCTGGCGCTCGAGCGCCTGATTTCGGCTCAACCAGGCCATTTTTATGCATTATGCCGCTCGAGAGCGTATTAGTTTCGCTCGAGCGGGCGTCGCGCTTTTCAAGTTTAAAACTTGGTTCGCATTTCAGTTCATCATCCACCCTCATTCCCCTCGATTGCAGCTCGTATCTCCGCTCTTCTTTCCTCGATTTTCTTCGATTTTCACTCTCTAATCTTCCCACTTTGTTGTGCCAACGTGATCTCTAGAGGTTCTCTCTTCTCTTTAACCCCAATTTTTTGCTCTTTCACCCAAATTTTCGGCATCCTCACTCTAGGGTTTCACATTGGGAATTCACTCAATCCCGTCGAAATCACTTGTCATTATCGAATTGTTCTCTTTTTTTACGGTCCTTAGTCCTTCCGCATTGATTTGAGGCCATCCTTTACGGAACTTTGGGCTCCAAGCTCAAATTTGGTCTTCAAAAGGTAAGCACTTTGTTTGTTCTTCATACTCTTTTGAATTCTTTCGCATTTAAGACTTATTTCTTGTTTGTTTTGGTGTTTTTCATTGCTTTGGAATTGATTGATTTTGGATTCCTTCCTACATTGGTATGTTTTCTCTTTTCTTTGTGTTTTTGGTTCTTGGCTATGATTTTCTTTTTACCTTTGTTGTTGGGCATGTCTTTTTGATTTAATTTTCTGGTTTTGTTTTATTGTGGTGCTATTATGGTTTGTTTTTGTTGTTTGGATTGTAGTTGATTTGGTCTATAGACTTTGTTTCGCCATGTCTCGTCGAATCAAGCACAAGAAAACAACAACCATTAAGAATTGATTTTGTATTACTTACCTCCAATGCATAATAAACAACAACCAAGATCATATAGGTGTACATACAATTTTTTTGAAGTTTCCAACCGAAGATCATACACGGTTTTTTTTTTCTTCAGGATATAAAAATTAAACATATTTTATCTCTGCAACGGAGTAGAGCTTGGGATGGTGGACGTCGATCAACATATGGACGAAACAATTGTTTGTCACACACATAAAATTTAAATATCATGTATAAATACGAGGGAAGATGAACAAGAATAACTCGGTAAAAAAGAAGTCTGCGATTACTAGGAAAAATAAGATTGGGGAGAATGATGTGGGCGTTACAGAGACTTCTAAGGGTGAAGAAGATGACATATGGGGACGGGGGAAGAGAAAAGCGGAGATACGAGCTGTGCTCGAGCGCCTGATTTCCGCTCAAGTGGACCAATTTTCTACGTTCTGCCGCTCGAGCGCGTATTAGTTCCGCTCGAGCGAGAGTCACACTTTTCAGGTTTAAAACCTGGTTTGCGCTTCAGTTCGTCATCCCTCTTTATTCTGCTCGAGTGCAACTCTTGTCTTCGCTCTTTTCTCCTCGATTTTCTTCGATTTTTACTCCCCAATCTTCTCACTTTGTTGTGCCAACATGATCTCTAGAGTTTCTCCCTTCTCTTTAACCCCAATTTCTTGCTTTTTCACCCAAATCTTCGGCATCCTCACTCGAGGGTTTCACATTGGGAATTCACTCTATCCCATCGAAATCACTTGTCATTACTGAATTGTTCTCTTTTTTGACTGTCCTTAGTCCTTCCGCGTTGATTTGAGGCCATCCTTTACGGAACTTTGGGCTCCAAGCTCAATTATGGTCTTCAAAAGGTAAGCACTTTGTTTGTTCTTCATACTCTTTTAAATTCTTTCGCATTTAAGACTTATTTCTTGTTTGTTTTGGTGTTTTTCATTGCTTTGGAATTGATTGATGTTGGATTCCTTCCTACATTGGTATATTTTCTCTTTTCTTTGTGTTTTTGGTTCTTGGCTATGACTTTCTTCTTACCTTTGGTGTTGGGCACTTCTTTTTGATTTGATTTTCTAATTTTGTTTTCTTGTGGTGCTATTATGGTTTGTTTTTGTTGTTTGGATTGTGGTTAATTTGGTCTATAGACTTTGTTTCACCATTTCTCATCGAATGAAGCATAAGAAAACAACAACCATTAAGAATTGATTTTGTATTACCTACCTCTAATGCATGAAAAACAACAACCAAGGTCATACATGTGCACATACAATTTGTTTGAAGTTTCCAACCGGAGTATTACCTACCTTCAGGATATGAAAAGTAAACATATTTTACCTCTGCAATGGAGTAGAGCTTGGGACGGTGGACGTCGATGTACGTATATGCAAACAATTGTTTGTCACACACATAAAATTCAAATATCATGTATAAGTATGAGGGAAGATGAGCAAGATTAACTCGATAAAAAAGAAGTCTGCGATTACTAAGAAAAACAAGATTGGGGAGAAGGATGTGGGCGTTACAAAGACTTCTAAGAGTGAAGAAGATCACTTATGGGGATGGGGGAAGAGAACTCAGAGGAGTATTTGGCGGCTAGTGATGATGGAGAGTTGTTAAGAGTCAAGGCGGAATTGAGGGCGAACAAGGCTAACGTTCGGTAACTTCAAACTTCTCTGTAAGATTGTAAGCAAGCTTTTTTATTGACCACGAGTAAGTTGATGGTAGTGGAGGCAATGATTGAGAAGAGGCTCGCACAATTAAACTTGAATTTGAAAAAGGATTGAGAAGAGGAGGCTTGGACAAAATATGTTTTGGGTATATAACAATGATGCTTAAACCAAAAATTTCATTGGGTTTTTAGGTATATAGTGTAAGACTAATGTCATAGCTTCTTTAGTTGTGAGATGGAATGCACAAATTCCTCAAATTTTTTAGGTACATCATAAAAAAGGGATAAAACAAATCTTAGAGAAGTATGTAGTGATTGATAGTGGAGCTAAGTATGCTTATCCGTTCTTCGGTAAAACATATGTAGAAAGCCTATCCTGTGCCATAGGGCAAGGTATTAGCTAAAAATACTATTGTATTTAGTGTCTTAAATGATAGGTTTACTGGGGGTGAGATTAACCATTTTCACATTTATGAAAATGGGCACATATAATTTAAAAAAGAGAAGTTGTTGGATCTCTACCTACACGACTTTCAAATGCATCAAATTCCGGATGAGAGTACAATATACATTGCTATTCCATTTATTGCATCGTGCACTGATGATTTAATTCATGATATGACGAAGGATGATCTGAGAAAATTAATTAGCTGGTAAGTGAAATTATTAATTCGCTGTACAAAACGTTTATCCAATTTTTTATATGATTAATTTTTAAATTGAAAAGTTTTTAATTTTGTTCCAGTGATACCGAGTTAGAAGCCTATCACTGCTTGGGTGAAGTAAGTTGGTTAGACATAACCTATCACTTATTTTGGGCTTCAATTAAAGGTTAAGATTCGGCAACTACATGTTATAAGGTGCTACGTCAAAATTATTCGGCAACTAAAAGTTGATGAAGAACAACAAATTGTATCTTTTGTATGCGATGAATCAATAGAGATGCTGAGTTATATTTTGAAATATAACCCTTTTTATCCCCCCACATATGACTAATATAAACAAGTTTGAGACTTGTCTTAGATAAAGGTGCATAAAATTCAGGTTAGGATCGAATTCATTATTCACCATGAATTTGCATTCATGATTATAACGCTCACGCATCATGCATCATACGTGTGTTGTTTATTTTTTATTTGTTTCTTGCATATAGCATATATTGAGAGGGAGTTTTGGTCCAAATTTCTTTATTTTTTTTTCCGCTCAAGTGGACCATTTTTATGAGTTATGCCGCTCGAGCGTGTATTAGTTCTGCTCGAGCGGGCGTTGCACTTTTCAAGTTTAAAACCTGGTTCGCGCTTCAGTTTGTCATCCACCCTCATTCCGCTCGAGCGCAACTTGTATCTCCACTCTTCTCTTCTCGATTTTCTTCGATTTTCACTCCCTAATCTTCCTTCTTTGTTGTGCCAACGTGATCTCTAGAGGTTCTCCCTTCTCTTTAACCCCAATTTCTTGTTTTTTCACCAAAATCTTCGGCTTCCTCACTCTAGGATTTCACATTGGGAATTCACTCCATCCCGTCGAAATCACTTGTTATTACCGAATTGTTCTCTTTTTCAACGGTTCTTAGCCCTTCCGTGTTGATTTGAGGCCATCCTTTATGGAACTTTTGACTCCAAGCTCAAATTTAGTCTTCAAAAGATAAGCACTTTGTTTGTTCTTCATACTCTCTTGAATTCTTTTGCATTTTAGACTTATTTCTTGTTTGTTTTTGTGTTTTTCATTGCTTTTTAATTGATTGGTGTTGGATTCCTTCATATATTGGTCTGTTTTCTCTTCTCTTTGTGTTTTTGGTTCCTTGCTATGATTTTCTTTTTACCTTTGGTGTTGGGCATGTCTTTTTTATTTGATTTTCTGGTTTTGTTTTCTTGTGGTGCTATTATGGTTTGTTTCGTCATGTCTCGTCGAATCAAACACAAGAAAATAACAATCATGAAGAGTTGATTTTGTATTTCCTACCTCCAATGCATAATAAACAACAACCAAGTTCATACAGGTGCACATACAATTTTTTTGAAGTGTCCAACCAAAGATCCTCCATGATTTCTTTTTTCCTTCAGGATATAAAAATTCAACCTATTTTACCTCTGCAACGGAGTAGAGCGATGCGATGGAATATCAAATCTTCTAAGTATGAGAGGTTATTGTAGTAACTACAGCAATGACATGAATCGCAATGAGAGATTGGGATGGTGGACATCGATGTATATATAGGCAAAACAATTGTTTGTCACACACATAAAATTCAAATCTCATGTGTAAATACGAGGGAAGATGAACAAGATTAACTTGATAAAAAAAAAGTCTGCGATTACTGGGAAAAACAAGGTTGGCGAGAAAGATGTGGGCATTATAGAGACTTTTGAGAGTGAAGAAGGTGACTTATAGGGATGGGGGAAGAGAACTCAGAGGAGTATGTGGCTACTGGTGATGATAGAGAGTTGTCAAGAGTCAAGGTGGAATTGAGGGCCAGCAAGGGTAACGTATGCCAGCTTCAAACTTCTCTGTAAGATTGTGAGCAAGCTTTTTTATTGACCACGAGTGAGTTGATGGAAGTGGAGGCAAGGATTGAGAAGAGGCTCGAACATTTAAACTTGAATTTGAAGAAGGATTGAGAAAAGTAGGCTTAGACAAAATAGGTTTTAGGTATATAACAATGATGCTTAAATAAAAAATTTCATTCATTTTTTGGGTATATAGCATAAGACTAATGTCATAAGTCTTGTGAAAGGGATGGTGTATGCAGGAATATTAAAGCTATACAAAAGGTAAATGAGCTAGAATATTTATGAATATATATAATAGTGTTTAAGATATGCTATAGAATAAGAGAGTCTATCGTGGTAACTAGGCCAATAACATGAATCCCAACGAGAGATTGAGATGGTGGATGTCAAAGAACGTATGCTAAATGAGGCACGCGAAACAATTTTCTATCACACAAAACAAAAAATTCAAATTTCATTTTGGTCCTATCTGCATAACTAATGGAGCAACTGTCATATTTGAAATTGGAGTATGGAACAACCTAGCCGTGAAGAGTTGATTTTGTATTTCCTACCTCCAATGCATAATAAACAACAACCAAGCTTGTATTGGTGCACGTTCAATTTTTTTGAAGTCTCCTGCCGAAGATCCTCCATGGTGTTTTTTTTTCTTCATAATATAAAAATTCAACCTATTTTACCTCTGCAACGGAATAAAGCGATGCGATGGAATATCAAATCTTCCAAGTATAAGAGTCTATCGTGGTAACTACGGCAATGACATGAATCGCAATGAGAAATTGGGATGGTGGATGTTAATGTATGTATAGGCGAAACAATTATTTGTCACACATATAAAATTCAAATCTCATGTCGAAGTATGAAACCCGAAGTTCTAAGTTATATAATTATTTTAGCGCTTGAAGTCCTGAATGTATAGAACTCAAACATGTAGCTTTGAGTGACGAATTACGCATATGTTCATTTATTTATTTATTTTAGTAATATGATCACCTTTTTTTTATTGAGGCATATTTTAATTTTTCATGACAATTAATTCGTTCTGAATTTTTTATTTTTTATTTTTTTAGACATATTCAACAATGTTAAATCTCACGAAGCTTGAGTTTGTTGCACTTGAAATTTCTGGCAATAACTATTTGACATGGATCCTCGATGCTGAAATTCATTTGAATGCAAAGGATTTTGGAAATACCATCAAGGAAGGAAATGAAACATCCTGGCAGGATCGCTCGAAAGCTATGGTTTTCCTCCGCCATTACCTTCATGAAGGGTTGAGATCTGAATACATTGGGGTGAAGGATCCCGCTATCTTATGGAAAAATTTGGAAGAAATGTATGACCAGTAGAAGAGTATAATACTTCCAAAGGCTCGTTATGATTGGATGCACCTGCGCTTGCAGGATTTCAAAACAATGAATGAGTATAACTCAGCAATGTTCAAAACTGTCTCTCAACTGAGGTTGTGTGGAGACACAGTTACTGATGAAGATATATTGGAGAAAACATTTACAACTTTTCATGCATCCAACATGCTCCTACAGCAGCAATACCGATAAAGGGGATTTACAAAATATTCTCAATTGATTTCTTGTCTCCTTGTTGCTGAACAAAATAATGAGCTTTTGATAATAAAAAAATCATCATTCTCATCCAACTTGCTCAAAACCATTTCCTGAAGCAAATGCAAAATGTATCATTTCTTGAAACAAATGCAAAATGCATCATTCCCTAAAGCGAATGTAAGCAATCGTGGCTGTGGTTGTGGCCGTGGTCATGGTCATTATAATTTTCGAAACCGAGGTGGTCACAATCAGGCCTTGTTGGAGTTGGCTCGACTAAACGAAGGAAAGAAGGAAGCAGCCCAGCATGCAGGCGCTCGAGCGGAACTGCAGGCGCTTGAGCGGCAGAGGCATCTTGGCGCAGGCGCTCGAGCGGATCGCGATTTCCTGTTTCAAAACAGGTCGGTTTTTGGCCTAGTTTTGGGAGGTTTTTTAGTTTCCTATTCCTTATATGATTGTGCTAAAGGCCTATACATATAAATAAGTACTTTAGACTATGGTTCAGAAGAGATTCAAGATACACAAACCTAGGGTGAGAGAAAAAGAGATCTAGAGAGAGAGAGAGAGAGAGAGATCAAAGGGAGTTCTTTATTGTAACCAAAGGGATTTTTCTCATACTAGTGAATTTTCTCGGGGATCACCGGAGAGGTCGTAGGCAAGACGCCGAACCTCTATAAATTCTTGTGTGTTCTTGTGTGTGTTTACTTTTGTGGTTTCGTGTACAATTTATCTTTGCGTAGCTTGTGTTGTGATTGTTTTCGCACAACAAGTGGTATCAGAGCCTAGTTGCGGCGAGCATTGGTTTATGCCCAAGTGCTCTTATAACTTTAAGAGCGGCGGTGTGTTGAAGATGGCAGGCGACAAGGACGAAGAATGTTCCGGTACTAAGACACAACGGGTATCAAGCACAAAGGTGGAGTTAAAGCCATTCACCGGCAAGGAGAACTTCACGCTTTGGCAAAGAAGAATGAAGCATGTTCTTAAGCAGCAGGGTCTTAGCAAAGTTTTGGAAGGCAAGGAAAAGAAGCTGGTAACCATGACAGATGCAGAGTGGGATGACTTAGACGAGCTTGCTAGAGGATCCATCGAACAACATCTAACCGATGAGGTGTTGTGTAATGCGATGGAAGACACCGCAAAGCAAACATGGGAAAAGCTAGAAGAGATGTTTGCGTCAAAATCATTGTCCAACAAGCTTTTCTTAAAGGAAGAGCTTCACTCTCTTAAGATGGAGGAGGGTGCAAGCATGATGGAGCACGTAAGCGCCTTTAATAGGTGTATTGCTGACTTGCAGAGAATGGATGAGGTTTATAAGTCGGAAGACAAGGCCGTGATGCTGTTGACATCCTTGCCACCGTCTTATAAACACTTTCGCACGACGCTTATGTTCGGGAAGGAAACCTTGAAGTATGAAGAGGTCACGCAAGACATCCTGACGCATGACAGAATGGTTCAACGTTCCGATGGAGTCTCTCAAGGTGAAGGTCTTGTGGTCAAGTCTGGAGAGAGAGGTAGATCGAGCAAGCGTGAGGGCAAGAAAAGCAATAAGGGAAGGTCAAAATCCAAGGCGAAAGATGGTTGTTTCAAGTGTGGGTCAAAGGATCATTGGAAGAAGAATTGCGCTACATGGCGAGAGAAGAGAAACAAAGGGAAGAAGCCGGATGAAGCCGGGGTCGCGGAAGAGAGCGACGGGGAGCTTTTACTTACTAGTAGCATTGTTAATACTGATGCACTTGCTATTACTTCCAGGGTTTCTGCTTCTGATTGGATTTTGGATTCCGGGTGCTCGTATCACATGTGTTCAAACAAGTCTTGGTTTGACACATATGAGACGGACAATGGCGGTGAAGTTATGATGGGGGACGGCTCAGTTTGTAGAGTCGAAGGAACAGGTACAATCAAGGTGAAGATGCATGACGGCGTGGTTAGAACATTGGGTATGGTTAGGTACATACCTAAGCTGAAGAAGAATTTCATCTCCCTAAGTACTTTTGACAAGAATGGTTATTCGTACAAGTGTATGGGAGGAAAGCTCATAGTTTTGAAGGGTTCACTCGTGATTATGAAAGGGGAGATTCAACCTAACTGCCTGTATCGACTATGTGGTACAACAGTGACCGGTGGAGCAGCTATATCTACCAAGAAGAACTCAGAAGATGATACTCAGCTTTGGCATTTGAGGCTAGGGCACATGAGTGAGCGAGCCATGCAAGAGTTGCACAAACGGAAGCTTCTAAAGGGCGTGCACAGTTGCAAACTTGAGTTCTGCAAGTATTGTACCATGGGGAAGCAGTCGAAAGTGACATTCAAGCTGCAAGACAAGGAAAAGAGGAGCACGAGAGTGCTTGACTATATTCACTCGGATATGTGGGGGCCCGCGCCAGTTAAGTCATTGGGTGGAGCTCGCTACTATGTTACTTTCTTGGATGATTTTTCTAGAAAGGTTTGGGTCTATTTCATGTGAAGATGCATGACGGCGTGGTTAGAACATTGGGTATGGTTAGGTACATACCTAAGCTGAAGAAGAATCTCATCTCCCTGGGTACTTTTGACAAGAATGGTTATTCGTACAAGTGTATGGGAGGAAAACTCATAGTTTCGAAGGGTTCACTCGCGATTATGAAAGGGGAGATTCAACCTAACTGCCTGTATCGATTATGTGGTACAACAGTGACCGGTGGAGTAGCTATATCTACCAAGAAGAACTCAGAAGATGATACTCAGCTTTGGCATTTGAGGCTAGGGCACATGAGTCAGCGAGCCATGCAAGAGTTGCACAAACGGAAGCTTCTAAAGGGCGTGCACAGTTGCAAACTTGAGTTCTGCAAGTATTGTACCATGGGGAAGCAGTCGAAAGTGACATTCAAGCTGCAAGACAAGGAAAAGAGGAGCACAGGAGTGCTTGACTATATTCACTCGGATGTGTGGGGGCCCGCGCCAGTTAAGTTATTGGGTGGATCTCGCTACTATGTTACTTTCTTGGATGATTTTTCTAGAAAGGTTTGGGTCTATTTCATGAAGGAGAAATCCGAGGTCTTCACAAAATTCAAGGTGTGGAAGGCAGAAGTAGAGAACCTGACAGGAAGGAAGATCAAGGTCCTTAGGAGTGACAATGGGGGGGAATATAAAGATAGCAAATTTCTGGAGTTTTGCAAGAGCGAAGGTATCAAGAGGCATTTTACCGTGAAGAAGACGCCCCAACAGAATGGAGCCGCAGAGAGGATGAACAGAACTCTCATGGAGCGTGAGAGGTGCATGAGGATTCATGTAGGCTTGCCCGAGGCATTTTGGGCGAAGGTGGTTAACCACGCTTCCTATTTGGTTAACCGGTCACCATCAAAGTATCTTGATTTCAAGTGTGCGGAAGAGGTATGGTCTAACAAGTCTATTGAGTATTCTATTTTGAAAGTATTTGGATGCAGTGCCTATGCTCTTATACCTAGTGATGAGAGAATCAAGTTGAAGCCAAAGTCTCTTGAATGCATATTCCTCGGGTTTGAGAGTGGTGTGAAGGGTTTCAAGTTATGGGATCCAGTGAACCAGAAGAAGATACTCAGTAGAGACGTTGTCTTTGACAAGAAGACTATGCCTATGATTAAAGTCAAGAAACCAGAGGTGAAGGAGAATGTTGTTGGGACAGAAACAACCGTTACAGAATCATCTAGTAGAGTGTTCGGGGGTACTCCGAGTTTGCAGCCAATTGGAGACGTCCATGAAGCAGTGGAGTCCGACACTGAGGTGGAGGAATTTGGGCAACAACAACAGACTCAAGATAATGATGAAGAAGAGGCTCAAGATCAGGTGGAGCCGCCATCCATAGCAAGGTCCAGGCCCAAGAGAACCATCAAACCTCCTCAATGGTTTGGATGGGAGACGGATGCAGTTTACTATGCTCTAAACATAAGTGAAGGAGACCCAACTAGGTTCCAAGAAGCAGTTGAGAGTGTGGAGCGGGAAATTTGGATGAGTGCTATGATGGATGAGATGGAATCTCTACACCGGAACTCCGTTTGGGAGTTGGTCCCTAAACCCAAAGACAGAAAGGTGATTGGCTGCAAGTGGGTGTTTAGGAAGAAGGAAGGAATATGTGAAAAGGAGCCAACTAGATTCAAGCTCGTCTAGTGGCTAAGGGATACTTACAGAAGGAAGGAATTGATTATGATGAGATTTTTTCCCCGATTGTAAAGCATACTTCTATACGGTTATTGCTCTCCATAGCAGCACAGTGGGACATGGAGGTGGAGCAAATGGATGTGAAGACAGCTTTTCTCCATGGAGACTTAGAGGAAGATATCTACATGAGTCAACCTCAAGGGTTCGTTGAAGCAA